>JADOBS010299746.1:0-10009 GCA_015708375.1 Cydonia oblonga | reverse complement strand
TGTCTTTTTTTTTTTTTTTTTTGGTTAAACCCCCCCTCCAAAAGCTGATTGGTCCCCTTTAATTTAACTAACTTAACCTTTAACCCACATGTGGGAATTAAATAATTCCCACAATCTATAGTTCACAACTTCAAATGTCAGTATCTATATAGTTATAATCCAGACTCGCAAACGGTTTTTACCTATGCGTTCGTAGTGACAAGTACTACGAGGATACGCCAAGAAAACGAACCTTACGTGACACGACGCTATGGTCAACAATGGTCAATACATAAGCTTCGAAGGACATTTCCGTAAATTTACTTATCAAAATTATAATTTTTCGGGACAGACCGTCACAAATTAACCCATAAATTTCAAGATTAAAGCTAAATTCATACGAATAATAACATATTTTAATAATGGTATTAATTGTAACACTCATGCATGTATAACTACTTTCTTTCTTTTATTCCGAACAAAACCTTAATTATGAGTTGGAAGTTGGAACAGTAATGTATCGGCCCCAAATTCAATTATTTCCAAGAAAGTCACCCTTTAAGTCAAAAGTAACATGCGCCTAAAGTTTCGCTTCACTCTCCGAGGTTAATTCGGAGTGGGTGAGTGTTTGTTATGAAAGAAGTTGAGACAAATCTTTGAGTGTCACACCTGGCAGTGTTATTATTTTATATATTATAATATAAGTAAATTATATTTTTGATATATAATAAATTCATGATATAATATGAATATGACGTTACTAAATAGATACACATATTTTAGTATGAATATCATATGACTAAATAAATACACATACTATAATATAAATATTACGCGGCGGTGGTTTGGTTTAAAATATTGGACAAACTTATAATTTCTTATTTTATGCAAGTCATAATTATTTTGAGTTTTCACTAGTAAAAAAAATACATAAATAATCCGTAATTGAAATTTAACTTCTTATTTTGATTTTGATTACAAAATTAGTAACCATGGCTAAAAAAAGTAGAAAAGAGGGATCATGTTTGCTCATAACCATAAATTATGTTGTAAGTTTACCATACACCTAATCATCTGTTACGTATCATTGCACCTAATTCTAGTTAACTTTTTCATTAAATGTTGCTTTTTTTAATTTAAAAAAAAATAGAATTAAGTGAAATGACGTGATAAATATTAGGTGTACAGTAAGCATACCCCCTAATTTATGTATGGTGATTAAAAATGCTTCCTAGCAAATCTTATAAAAATGGCAAAACCGTAAATAAATTAAATAAAAATATTAAATACAAACCGTAATTGGGTGCTCCTTCAAAAATAATAAATTGGGTGCGGTTTGAAAATTAAAAAAAAAAATTGAAGAAAATGGTAACAAGTGGACCAAAAACCTGAAAAACAAACGTGAGAAAAAGAAAGCTTCGGGAAGAAGGGTGTGGACTTTCTGCAAAGAAAAGCGCAGCATTCGCACAAAAAGACTGCAGCTTTTTTTGCCTACCGAACCACACCCAATGACCGAAGCTCCAAGCTTGGTATCGTCTCATCCTCTTCGTCGGCTTCGGCTGTACGTTTTCTGTCAGTTCCACTCTGCAACAAGTTAGAGAGAGAGTTGAGAAAACCCAGAGGAAGAAGCAGCAGAAGGGGGCTTGGGAAAGTAGAAGAGAAGAAAAATGAGTTGATTTGGGTTTATGGGTCGTTTTCTGATTGACTGAATAATTGAGTTTTGTTGGTGGGAGTTTGGCTATGGCTTTTCGTCCAATGTTTTGTTGCAGAGGGGGATTTTCTCGGTATGTTAATCACTGTTTGTTTCCCAGCTGAATTATATAATTTTGGTTTTGATTATTTCTGTTGGTTGGTTTGCTTTAAGAAAATTGTTTTATTATTTGATTAGTAGTCGATTCTAATTTGGAGAAAATCTTGTGATAGGGTTATTTGGATGATACAATGAAAGTTGAGGTGATTTTAGGTTCTGGGTTTCTCTCAGATTTTAAATTTGAATGGAGGATTTGCATTCTGGGTTTAGATCAACAGAGAAGGAAAGGGGAGTTTTTTTAATTCAAATGTCGAATTGTCGGTTTCGAATGAAAAGGAAAAGGATAGGGTAAAGAATTAGTGTTGAGTGGGATCTTAACAACCCAGTAAAAAATATTACAAACAGGCATCTAGGGATTGACTATGCTTGGTTTTTTGTTCAGTCCTGTTTCTAATGACTTGGCCACTGACAATCATTTAGCAGTCAATGCATCTTTTTAGTTCCATTTTCTCCAGCAACCAAGAGAAGGGTATCGAGTAGTAGAGCAGTAGAGCAGGCTTTTATTAGCTGGCCTCTTTGCTATGGATTTTGGGTTGCTTTTGGTTTTCGTTTATTAGTAGTAGAGCAGGCTTTCTGCTATTATCCGTCCCCTTAGAGTAGTTGGTTGTTTGCTGTGAAGAATATTGATTCACTAAAACACCTAATTTGGTATATATCTCCCATTCAATTTGATTTGATGGAAATCTGATGCGCAGAAAAGTACGAGGAAAGAAGCAGCCAACATGGAGGGTCTTTTCCTTGAAGGAACTGCACGCAGCAACAAACAATTTTAATTATGACAACAAACTTGGAGAGGGGGGATTTGGAAGTGTTTACTGGGGTCAGCTCTGGGATGGATCACAAGTATTCACTAACTTTTTCAGTTTATGTTTATATTTTTACTCTTATCTCTGTTTGTTACATAGTTAACTTTAACAGTATATAATTATCAATCTTGGTAATTTTCTCTTTTTTGTGAAAGAACAGAGATTAGGCATTGTTCTTGATTTATAAAAACATCCATAATGGAAAAGGGTACTGTTGGTTGAGTTTTAGTTTCGATGTCTGAAGTCCCATTTAGTATATTTACTGTTAATCCATTAAATTTATAGATTTTGGAAATGTAATTTTATTTCTTATATTGCTTGATTTAGAGGAAATTTAAGGTTCTTTGGCATTTTGGAGTAATTCAATTTCTGAATAGGTATTATTATGAATTTAGAAGGATGACATAAAGCTGGTTTATGTGGTTAAATATAATTTCATGACGTTTTAGTGCTAGGTTTAGATCAAATGTTTGAATTAGACCTAATGAAGGGACCAATTCAGTGTTCAAGAGCTTGTAGATATAACAGAATTCGTAGAAATGTACTCTCATCTTTGAAAAACGATGGACGTGACCAATTTTTCTCTAGTGCTAGGTTTAGATCAAATGTTTGGATTAGGCCTAATGAAGGGACGAATTCAGTGTTCAAGAGCTTGTAGATATAACAGAATTTGTAGAAATGTACTCTCATCTTTGAAAAACGATGGACGTGACCAATTTTTCTCTGTAGGAGGATGACATAGGTATAGGAGGGATGTCAAGATTTGGACTCTTTTCTTGTAAGGACAAAACACTCATATGCTCTATCTATGAACCACTGATATGATCTTCTTAATAAATGTTGATTTGTAAACTGTGAAAGTTCGAGTTAGGTTTTTCTTTTTGTAACAACCAACAAACATCTGAAAACTGCCCAGTTAAGGTCCTGTTTTGTGCGGGTGAGTTTATTAGGGAATAGGATTTTCTTTCCTCTCTTTCAAGCCCTACTCTTGATTTTCGGAGTTTCTGTTTTACGTTTTTTTAATGGTTTATTATAAGGATTTGCCTCTGCAAAGAAACTGTCAGTCCATTTGAAATATAGTGAAAAGATTAGGTTGTGAAAGAGAAGACTACTAGGGAAGTACAGGAGTTATGGTGCTGATTAGTTCTCAAAACAAGTGAAACCATTATTGCTGTTGTGCAAAATGTTTGCATGATACTTCAAGGATCTTCCTTATATTCAGACGGTAGAATCTACCCTCTGAGAGGAAGATATAATATGGAGATAGTTTTTATACATGTACCATGGGTGGGGTATTATGCCTATCCAATTTTACTAAAAATGAATCAAGCCGATTTTCATTGTCATTAGCCGGTGAGTGCTAATGCTGCAAACTCTTAAGGTTGACTGATAGCTGCTTACAATGAAGCATGCTTGATGTATGTTGATAATGATTTTTCTTCTACCCATCAGTTTCACTTTCCAATTGAGAACCACATCAACAGTTCCAATATTTGGGCATATCAGATATACATACTGTTTGCTAAAGGGTGACAAAGTGCACAAGGCTTCTGCCAATGCTGGGTCTGGGAGAGCAGAGGGCCTTCAGCCATATTATATCTAGAGAGGCTATATCTGCGGTTTGCACCTGCAACTACCAGATTGCTTGGTTCAAGCCATTCCACTGTCATGATGATCTAGCTATCTTAGAGAGAACATGTCTGTAAAAAATTATATCATGTACACAATTACTAAAGTCCATTACTCTTTCTGAAAAAATCATGCAAATGATAAATCTAAGCCAGTTTAATTCCATTTAGAATTAGTTAGAATCACTCTAATATTTACTATGTCCGACTCTGTGCTAAAGATTAAGTATTGAGTAGGTGAAGATACCCTGCCTTCTAAAACCAAAGATTTGAAATCAAAGCTTATATTACACCTAAAAAATATTAAATATAGGAGAAAGGGAAGCCTTTCTTGTCCCGATTTTCATTATGACTAGAATCAAATAAGTCTTTCATTGGATGTTTCTTTACCATCTCGAGTCAGCCTTCAGAAGCAGTTGATAATCTTTTTTTGGTTTGAGTCTCTGAAGTGGTGAATGCATAGCATCGCCAGCCAGGTGGTTGTAAAAGCAGTTGATAATGATTTTTGTTTGTTTGTCTCTTAACTGGCGAACGCATAGCATCTTGTCTAGAGCCAGCCAGGTTGTTGTAAAAGCAGTTTCCTCAAAAGATCACCTTAACAATTTTCTCAGGCATTAAACTTTTGTACACTTACAATTTGTGGTATGCTTGATTGACTTTCCCTAAATTTGTTCTTCGCTAGATCATAATCAGTGCAATTGCATATAATGTTTACCAATATGTATGCAGATTGCAGTTAAAAGGTTAAAAGTCTGGAGTGACAAAGCAAACATGGAGTTTTCTGTTGAGGTTGAGATACTGGCACGAGTTCGACACAAGAATCTGCTCAGTTTACGCGGCTATTGTGCAGAAGGGCAAGAGCGTTTAATTGTATATGACTACATGCCAAATTTGAGCTTGCTTTCCCACCTTCATGGCCAGCACTCAGCTGAATGCCTTCTTGATTGGACCAGGCGGATGAATATTGCAATTGGGTCTGCTGAAGGAATTGCGTAAGTGCCGAACCCAAGTTTCTTCTTTCTTTAACTGTAAAAGCTGTTTCTCCTCTCTCTGCAATTCTCTCTCGTATTAAAGTTTTACCTTGATTTATCCAGCTATCTTCACCATCATGCAACCCCACATATAATCCATAGAGACATCAAAGCTAGCAATGTGTTGGTGGATTCAGATTTCCAGGCTCAAGTTGCTGATTTTGGTTTTGCCAGGCTAATCCCCGATGGTGCTACACATGTGACCACAAGAGTTAAAGGTACCCTCGGCTACCTTGCACCTGAATATGCTATGTTAGGGAAAGCATCAGAGAGTTGTGATGTCTACAGCTTTGGCATTCTCCTGCTCGAGCTTGCTAGTGGCAAGAAACCCATTGAAAAAGTGAGTCAAAGAATGAAACGTATCGTTACTGATTGGGCACTGCCATTGGCCTGTGAGAGGAAGTTTGATGAAATAGCGGACACCAAACTCAATGGAAAGTATTTAGAGGATGAGCTGAAAAGGGTTGTCTTTGTGGCTCTACTATGTGCTCATAGTCGGCCTGAGAGAAGACCGACTATGCTAGAGGTGGTAGAGCTTCTGAAGGGAGAATCGAAAGAGAAGTTAGCCCAACTAGAGAATGACGAACTATTTAAAACTCCCCAGGTTGCAGAATATAATGAGGGGAATGATGGGGCAACAGCAGCTGAAGGAGAGAGCTCAGATTTTATCTCAGAGGAGAAAGACGAAAAAAAGGATTTGAAAGAGGAGGCTGTGTCTGAGATTGCACATAATGGCTGAGAAAGTGTGAAAAACATGTAGATGTGGATTTGGATTTAAGCTTAAGATGAGGTTGAACCGGCTGTCAATTTGTAAGAATTGCCGGGGATTATAGCTGCCTTTTCATCTACAAGCATTGGTTTCGTGTTGTCGTGAGTGCCGTGTTATCTGTGTGCATTCCTCTTTTGCATTTTCCCCTTTTCTTTTCGGTTTGGTTTGAACATCTCAATGGGACGAGAACTGTTTTTAGTGTTTATTGGCTGTCATTTTTCATCAGTCACTACATCTCTATTTGTTTGGCAACCTAGTGCAGCAATGCACAACAGAAATGATCATTTTTCGTTGATCCGGAGTTCATATCTATGTGTTGAACCTAAAAACTACCAAGCCCATGTGGTATGCAGACCGAGTAATTAATAAGCTAACTACGTCGTTTGATTGTGTGTGGGGCGTGCCAACTCGTCGGCCGAGCTCGGTCGAGAGTAAAATGTGTTGATGTCGTGTTGGGCGTTCTGTTGACTTCTTAATCTTGCGACTGCGGTCGAGGAAGGAACACGTCTCGACCTTTGAGTTTTAGAGCCCGAAGAAAAGGCTGCTAGTTCTGCGAAGTTTAATATCAAATTCGGTTTTCAATGTGCCGAATGTAGTAACTTGTAACATCTCACTTCGTCGAGAAGGTTAATGAGATGACCTCTGTCAATAAGGACTTGAAAATCCTTCTCGACCGAGACTTTGATAGATAACCAATCGGCCTCTACGCAATGCTGTTTATCCAAACTGAAGGTGCTTCACGATCAGCTGATTCTACGGCAATAGTGTTGTTTATCCAAACTGAAGATGTCACGGGTTGCCTTCACAGTACTGTTTATCCAAACTGAAGATGTGTTGGCAGAAAAAGAAAATAAGAATCTCGTTGTTGAGAGGTTTCGCGTAGACGAGAGTTTGCGCAGGGCAGTTTGTGTGTTGAATTGCAGGGGTTTTTTTCGTTGCCACTGCCTCTGTATTTATAACGCTGATATCGCTGATGGAGAAGGATTCTCTCCCCTCCTAATCTCTCTCCCCTTCCCTCTCCTCCTATTTGAATGGTTATGGTTTAGTCACGTCAACATCTTATATTGATTTTTTTATAGAGATAATAAGACAAAAAAATAATATGTAAGAGAAGATGAGGGAAGGGGATGAGAATAAGAGGGGAGAGTCCACTCCTCCTCGCTGATTGTCCAAGCCGTAAATGTCTGAACCTCTTGATGTGTCACGGCTACTAGAAAATAATCTCTTAGTCTTCTAATGTATCATGACTACCAAGCAGTAATCTCCAAGTCTCCCTACGCCACAAGTCTTTAATATCTAAATACACCACATCTGACCAAATAATAATGGTTTTATCCCATTATCACACGATCAATGGTCAAATAATTACCACGTCACTATCTTCTGCTAATTTGTTCTTCCCATCATGTCCATAGGCTGAAACCTACGCCCTTTTTTTTTTTTATCTATATATAATCATCCTAATCACATCACATCACCATCTCACAATTTCACCTTCATCCCATGCATAGATTAATTGCATGAAACTAATCTAGTAGTAGATGCACTGCCGTATGCCGAATATCTCCAATTAATTTGAATTGTAGGTTAGAGATATTATTTGCATCACGTTTATCTGGTTTAAGAAGAAGTCAAGACAATGCACATTAAAAGATAATTATTATGATAAAAACAATAATATTATCTTTTAACAATAACAAAATCTTCACTTTTTTATCCGACGGTTGGAAGTTATGCACACTCAACGGCCTTGATTGCACAGACCGATGGTGTAAATTTGGGTCCAAACACTATGTTATCAATTTGTTGTTTTACATAAGTAGTGATTCCCTTCCTCGCTTAGGAAGGTAAGAAGGAAAGACATAAAGCAAGTACTGTGAAAAGCCCAATATTATCAAGGGGTTTATGCTAGATTTTCTTATAAAGAAGGAAGGACGTGTGGATTTATCTGCCCATGTCTCCTCGTTGTTTGCTTGCTTACCATCATCCATATGGTGGCTATATATAAAAATAGGGAATTTTAACGAAAAGCTTACAGTACTGTTCACTTTAAAACCACATTTTTATACGAAAAAGTCAATTATGGCACTATTTACTTTACCCTTTATTTTGTCCTCGTTAAAACTCAAAGTTTTCAAGCCATTTTCATTAGTTTTCCTTAAAAAATATCCATTCATTATGAAGGTTCTCTACCTTAGTAAGGATAGGTGGTACATATGGGTAGGGACCTTGCCAAACTCGATCATACAAAATCTCGTCATTTTGAGCGGGTTTTTGCTATGCACACTAAGGCCCAAGGTCACAAAGACTATCCATTATAATTTATACAGTAATAAGTCGGGGGCTTATTTTTAGCTCTACCCCTTGGAATTCAATGTCGATCTCATTTTGTTCTCTATAACTCAAAAGTCATCATTTTACTTCCTGAAACTCAAAATTCGTTCCACTTTACTATGTTTTTATTTCTTCGGTCAAATTCGCTCCGTTTTGATCCCACTTTGACTCCTGCAACTCGATTTTGATCTCACTTTACCCTCTGAAACTCAAAAATCGTCATTTTACTCCATGAAACTCAAAATTTGCTTCACGTTGCTTTAATTCTGTTAATTCCGTTCAAAAGCCATCAAATATACTTACATGGATTAAAAAATGCATATGTCAACAAAAAGAGGAATATAGTAAAATGGTGAAGCAAAACCCAAAACGAGGAGAACGACTTCCTGGCATCGTTTATGCTACCACCACTGATCCCATCTCACCGCGAGAACTCCCCCTCTGTTGCTCACTATCAACCCAGCCTCTCCCTTTCACTCTTTCTCTAAGCTTAATTTATTATCAGTGGAATTGGAGTAAATTCCATTATGTGAGTTTGATTTGGTGCACCAAGCTAAGACTTATATTTAGCTACACCTCGATTTGATCCATTTTGACACCTGTAACTCAAAAGTCATCATTTTACTCTCTGAAACTTAAAATTGGTTCCACTTTACCATGTTTCCGTTCTGTCAAACAAATGTTAAAGTTGTTGACGTGGATGGGTTAAATATAATATCATATGCTTATTTTTAGCTATGCCTCCTGAAACTCGATTTTGATCATATTTTGCTCCCTGAAACTCAAAAGTTGTCATTTTATAAATCGCCACTATGAATTGTTGAATGTTAACGCATAGTGGAGATGAATTTGATTATAAATCCTCATTATGCGTTAACATTCAATAGTAAAAAAAGATTAAGTTTAAAAGAAAAATTAAGAATTGGTTTTTATTTTTTTTTATTTTATTTTATTTTTTAAGGGCTGATGTGCTTGAGATGCAGAGATCTTGAAAAAATAAAATAAAATAAAAAGGCTTATTTTTAGCTACGCTCCCTGGAGCTTGATGTTAATCTCACTTTGCCTCCTGTAATTCAAATGTCATCACTTTACCTTTTGAAACTCAAAATTCACTCCACTTTACTGTGTTTATGTTTCTTCTCAAATTCGCTCACATTTTATCTCATGTAACTCAAAATTCACTTCACATTAACTTAGTTATGTTAATTCCGTTCAAAAGCCGTCAAATATGATTACATTTATCCTACCACTACCGACCCCATCTTGCCGGCGAGAGCTCCCTCTTCAAATAAGCATGTATGAAGTATGATTAAGTAAAGAATAAAATGAGCACCAATTCAAACAAGAAAAGAAAATATTATTATCAAATGTAGAATAAAAAAATGATTCTTTCTGTACAACTCAGTTTAAAAATTGCTTTTGACATTTGCTCGAGTTTCATTCTCTATTTATCTTAAAAACCACACGGTTAAATTACAAAGTTTTTACATATTCAGAAACTAGGTGAAAAGATGAAGGAAACTAATAAGAGAATTTTTTTTTTTTTTTTTTTACAATAGATCTGCAAATCTAATTCAATTAAATTGGTTAATAAACTTCAATAAGTAAGGTTACTCATTGATTTAATTATCAATGTAATTATCTAAACGAAA
>JADOBS010299745.1:0-10008 GCA_015708375.1 Cydonia oblonga | reverse complement strand
CTCTTCTGACGGCAGGTGCTTTTGCAGCAGCAGCTATTGTGTACTTAGCACACAAGGGAAATGCCAAGGCGAATTGGTTTGCCATTTGCCAACAATTCAACGCCTTCTGTGAGCGTATCTCTGGCTCTTTGATCGGATCTTTTGTTGGAGTTGTTGTGTTCATCCTCTTAATCTTGCTGTCAGCTGCGGCCCTCTCTAGGCGCTGAGCGTTTAACACTTGCTTCGTGCATCAGTTCGTTGATTAACGTGACAGAGTGAATTTGCGTGACTCGTGTGTCATCTAAGATGTTTGTTTTTCCATTTGATACAAAATGTATGTTGTGTTAATGTATTCCATTCTCTTTCCTTGCCCAATTCTACTGTGAATTCGGGTTGGTGTAACTATTTCAATCTGCTATATTGCATCCAGTCTATCATTTTATTTGGACACAAAATGTTGCTCTTAGACCGAACTAAAATGAAGGCAAACGAAGATCGGTAGCCAAGAGGGGTTCAAACTCAATTACAAATCATATCAGAACTTGAAGAAGCAAAACTTTCTATTAGAACTACTATATTGGTCACACTTGTTTAACAATTTCGAAGACACATTATACATCAGAGCACTGGGTCAACAATATGAGGCTTAAATCCACGGTGTTTTTAACAGGACTTAGGCTTACAATCGAACAAAAAATGCATGAAAGCACAGTTATCTGCTTCAACTGGGCTACATAGCCAGGCTCCTTCTTCACCTCTACAGCCCCTCGCCTCTCACCTCGCGAAGCATATATGTTAGATACTAGCACAAAATCCCACTCTCGTCCCTTCTCGTTTCAAGTAGTCGCTTATTTGCACGCCTTCCCAGCTCAAGGTTTCCATAAACTCCACAAGCCCCAAGCAGATTCCTCCAAACAATGGCATTGGGAGCAATCTCCATTTTCTCTATGAATTCAAATGCTTCATTTAATAGTCCAGCACGCCCTAACAAATCCACCATATATAAACCCGTAATGCTTTATGTTTGGCACAATTCTGTAAACATTCTTCATTAGATTGAAATATCTGCGCCCCTCTTCTACTTTCCCGGCATGACTGCAAGCGACCAAAACTCCGACAACATGATCTCGTTAGGCCTGAATTTCAGCCTTCGCATATCTTTAAATAGATTAACCGATTCCTCAGTATGGCCATGAAATGCCAACCGTCCCATGATCCCATCACCGAATTCCATGAAGACACAACCTTGTCCCTCATTCGCCAGAATACATATCTATAAGCGCATTTCCAAGTATGATGCTCATATCTCCCGAATCCATCTCCAGAAGAGCGGAATGTATTGCCCTACGTCCAAATCTCTGATATCGTTCACGCAGACAAAAGACTCAACATTGTCACCTCATTAGCAATCGCGGACCTAGGATTTCTTGTAAGGAAGGGCCTCACACAAGTATAGAAGAAGAAAAAAAAACGAGCATAGATAATTTTATCTATTCATAGTAATCATAATTATCTTCGACGAATTTCATATTTTGAGACCGCATGATGTCATCTATACTATTGAACGAATTATAAACCTCAATTGAAAGAATACTACAAATTTGCAAACCCTAAAACCCAAGTAAGAGGTAGGATAGAATAGAAACAAATGTTTTATAGAGGATAATAGACTTTTACAAACCTTATTGTTCTTTATTCAATAAATTTGAGATTTGGAGTGGTTAAATATATGAAATTCAAGAAGAATAGGGGAATAACTCTGCCAATGCATAAGTGAAAGACATTTTTTTTACAATTAAAAGTGAATGATGGGTTCAATTTAAATGTTATTGATTTATGATAAATGACGATTTAAAATATTATACTTAATTTTGGGATGAAATTTGTTGGATTAAAAATAGATAATGATTGGATTTGTTTAAAGTGTTGAGAGGGGTTGCAAATACTAATCTTATTTCTACAAGTGGAGAGATTTTTCAATGTGACCGGTACGATACAGCACATGTTACTATATAAATGATAGAATATATGTATTAAAAAGTTAATAACTTAAAAAATAAAATTTCTCACCAATGCTCATCGGGCTTTTCTCCCAGATTTCTCATCTCGTCAAACATTTGCAATGCCTGCTCATAGCCAGCAATCATTGCATTCCAAGTCACAACGTCTCTTTTCGGAACCTCATCAAAGAGCTTCCTTGCACTCTCCATCTTCTTGCATATCCTGCTGTCAAAGCTGACCGCGGCAAAACACCCTCTTCGCCGAGTCATCAAAAAGCGCGCCTGCAATCCTCAAATCTCCACAATTAGCGTGAAAATAAATAAGGGTATTCCTCGCAAACGTGTTCGACTCGAACCTGAACCTCACAACCTTCCCGTGAATCCCCATTCCCATGTTAACCCAAGAAAGCTTAGTGCAGGATTTTCCATCTGGGTATACAGTAAAACCGCATTTAAAGGGTTTCGGCTCCGAGCTGAGCCTCTGATCATGGTGTTCCACATGAAGGTGTCTGGTTCAGACACATGATCGAATGGCATACTTTATGGTGCCTGAAATCTCCATGGCGCTGCAGAATATGAGTTCTCGTATGGCGGAATAGTTCGAATTGAAGCCGTTGACCAGCATGGAACCGTGGACTTTGAGAGCTCGGAGGTTGGTACATTTTCGTTCATCACCATTTAATGTGGTGTATGCTCATCATTTTATTTATCACTGCTATAAGAGTTTGAATTTTGAGATTTGTGCATATCCACTGTACGAATCTGGAAATTTAAACTCATCTAACTGTAATAAATAGAATGATAAACATACATCACACTAAATAGTGATGAGCAAAAATACTTTCGTCATAGGCTTGACCGTTAGTGGCGGTTGGTGCTCCTGTCGTTTGGTCTCTTTCGGATCATTACACGTAACTCCGCCACTAGAACTCTTGGGAGGAAGCCCAAACTCAAATTAAAAGGAGAATGGGCTGAAAATGGGCTTTAAGCTCAGACTTTCGGCCCATCTAATTTAGAATGGACCACCAAGCTACAATTTTAGGCTCAAATTATTGAAACGGAACAACGCACAATGAGAAGGAGTGAGACTTTAAATAGTTGGAATAGTTGTGGTAGAAATTTTGTGTAGAATTACTGTATTCTGTTAAAACATAAATTTTGTATTAGTAGTGTTGATATTTGAAACTGCAGAAAATCAATAACTCGTCAATACGTTTTGTTACTAATATATTATCAATACTTTATGGGCACCATATCAAACGTCTACATGATAACTGGTATGTGTGTCTTAGCTAAATGTTTCATCATCGTAGTTGTCAGCATCACCATGCCAAGACCTAGTTATTTGTATCATTTGTGAGTGTTGTACAATACAGGGTAGAAGTGGAAATGGATCGCCTTAAAGTGTACCAATTTATATTTTTGTGTTATGTTCATATCAATTGATGAGTTGATTAACACACAAAATGATACAAAAGTAATAATTTTTGTTTTGTTGGTCAAAATACAAAAGTAATAATGTAATAATATAATAATAGTTGGACAATGTTAGCTACGTTCTTAATGTGTTCGCATCGAATTTTTTATGCGAGTTTTGAACCATATAATGAGTCGTGTCTAGAAATATCACCCTTAATATAGACGGTAACGTGCACTTTGTTCATGGTCCTTGTGTGTTTCAAACAATAATTAAATCAAGCACAAATAATTGTGAAAAAGAAAGAAGCAATCAAACTTAGGTGGTAACAAATCAATGAAATAATAACCCTACAACTGCCTCCTACATAAGAAATTGTTTCAAATCTGTCCCCAAGAATCTAACATTATAATTTCGTCAACGATACAGTCATGATCATCCTGATTTCTCAACAGAAACATGTTCTTGATAAATAATTGCTCGAACACTTTGAAAATTTTAAAAGAAGAAATAATGTTGCATTTTTTAAGAGCAAATAAGAAGAAAAGAAAGAAAAATAAGATATGCGGCCTCCCCAAGATACCATATATAATTTGGTCAAATAAAATTTAAGGTACTTCTGATAGCTATCACATTTTAAAGAATATAATTAATATATTTAATTAGCTATGTTTATGTCACAGAAGACTAATCAATGGGATATAGTTATAAATATTATCTTTCAATAATATTATATGATGAATATATCGCTCGTTTGAACGTATTTTTAAAATAATTTAAAATTTTATTGTTAAAAACATTTTTGGGTTTCAAAAGCACTTCAAATGTTTTTTTTTTCTTTTCAGAATTCACTTATTTTTGTTAATGATTGGTTCCAAAAGCACTTTCACTGAAAGTGTTTTCAGTCATTTAAAAAAAAAAACTTCCAAATGAGCCCATAGATGCTATAATTCTTAAATAGATAGTAGGAGATATCAATTTATTTTTTTTAGAAAACTTCATTTTAATCCTTGGCAAAGATGACTTTTAGATTAAAACCATGAGTAAGATCAAAATCTAATTTTAATTCATTGATACATTAATAACCTCATTTATTAATTATATTTTGATTTTTTAATTATGCCTCTTTTTCTTTCTAATTTTTAATGTATTAATTTTATTTCATTATAATTTTCATTTTCATTTAATTTATCATGATATATTTTGTTGTAAACATTTACATAAATTAATTTTTGTTATACAATATATTTCGATGTACTTTGTCTTTTTCATTAGGTATATTAAATTCATTATAATACATTTTGGTACATACATTTGGGTACATACATTTCGATACAAATATTTAGGTACATTAATTCAATGTAATACATTTAGATACATACATTTAGGTACATTAATTTAATATAATACATTTCGGTGCATATATTTCGGTATATACATTTTGTAACTAACATTTAAATACATTAGTTTTGTTAGATCCCACATCGCCTAGGGGTGACGATCCTCTATGCCTTATATGTACATGTTCACCTCATTTAGCACGAGGCCTTTTGGGAGCTCACTGGCTTCGGATTCCATAGGAACTCTGAAGTCAAGCAAGATCGCGCGAGAGCAATTCCAGGATGGGTGACCCACTGGGAAGTTCTTGTGTGAGTTCCCAGAAATAAAACCGTGAAGGCGTGGTCGGGGCCCAAAGCGGACAATATCATGCTATGGCGGAGGCGGGGTTGGGATGTGACAATTTGGTATCAGAGCCACTCTATGGCCGAAAGTGTGCTAGACGTCGGGCCCCTAAGGGAGGTGGATTGTTAGATCCCACATCGCCCAGGGGTAAGGATCCTCTATGCCTTATATGTACATGTTCACCTCCTTTAGCACGAGGCTTTTTGGGAGCTCACTGACTTCGGATTCCATAGGAACTCCGAAGTTAAGCGAGATCGCACGAGAGCAATCCTATGATGGGTGACTCACTGAGAAGTTCTCGTGTGAGTTCCCAGAAACAAAACCGTGAGGACGTGGTCGGGGCCCAAAGCGGACAATATTGTGCTACGGCGGAGGCGAGGCTGGGATGTTACAAGTTCAATATAATACATTTCGATACTAACATTTAGGTACATTAATTGAGTCTTTCAAGTTTGAATAATGTTAAATAAAATTAATAAATTAAAAAATTCTTTTTGGTCAAAAATTAAATTAAAATTTGTATATTAATAAATTTAAATATTTGATGGGAAACATTAATTAAAATGCACATTAATTATTTTGAATTAAGGACACATCAAAAGATTATAATCAATATTTAATCTAACACCAGGTTTATTTTAAATTTTAATCTTCTTAGAAAATTAAAGTTAAAAAAACCCTTTTTTTTTTCCTTTCCTTCTGAATTAATAGTATGTCTTCTTCTCTTGATTCTACAACGTAGATGGCAAAATTATTGAGCTTGGGATCTAAGAAGCGGTAAATTTCACTGTAGCATTTGTGTCTTGTCAGTGTCGTCACACTGTTAGTAGAGTATGAAACAGTTCATCTAATAAAGGTTTTTGATAACGTTCTATCTTCTAATTGGTTTATTGTCTGAAGTCTGAACCACCGTGGCTAGTTCAGTGGTTATAAATGAATTTCAGATTTGTATTCCACACGACACACTTTTAGGGTTCGATTAATTTCTAATGTTGATGAATCACGCGGTGATGGTCAAGGAGATGTTGAAATGTCTTTGTGAATTTTTCCAGTCTTGAAAAAGATGAATTGCAGTAACGAAACCACTAGCTGGTCCTCTTTTTGAAAGTAAAAAAGCCAGTTTATTGTCTTATGGTTGTGGACCTGTGGTCCTAACCCTTCTTTTTGCATCCTGCGTTTCTACAACTCTCTCAAAGATAAGTTTTTAGGTTTTTGATGTGCCACATGCACTCAAAGATAAGTGAGAATTAAGTGGAACAATTTGCTTCCATTTTCGATTAAGCAACTCAAAAGCATCCGATAAGCTTTTCCCGATTTGTTTGTGAATTGCTAAAAATTTGTTCTGATTAATGATAGGGACTTTGAATCATGTTCCCAAAAGTTCTAATTAGTCTGTATAAATATCCCAAATCGTTTGATTTAGGTGCACTAATTCCATCATTAGCCCAAGTTTGATCACCACTAAGCCTATAGTTAGATACCTAAATTAATTAGAGTGCCCTTAATCTAGACAAGATCAATTATCAACAACTAATTAAATCTAATATTTAAGATCTAGCTAGATGCCATGCCAATTATTCCTCTTTGAAAAGAGAAATGAAGCGAATGTATATGGTAACTAGAAGTATGTAATGAAAATAAGCTATGAGTCATATTGTAGAGAAGTTTTCGGTGTCAATACATACATATCAATCGTGTCGCTCATTCATATTTTAATACGTAAATTAAAAACGTGACAGTATAATTATCGTACTAAAAATTGTATGTTAAAGGTAGAAAGTTGTATTTATGTCATTTTAGTCAATGTAGAAAGTTGTATCATTTCACTTAACATATCATTAATATTTCATCTTACCTTTAGTAGACTAATCTTATTGGTGGTGAGGACTACTTAGGATAAATTGAAATGTATTTTATAATTTTTTTAATAAAAAAAAACCTCAGCTTATAAAGTTCGTTTGAAAATGTTTTTAAAATAACTGAAAGCGTTGTAAAGAAAATATTTTTGAGTTTCAAAAGCACATGAAGTGCTTCTTGGAAGTATCACTTCAAGTGCTTTTGAAACATTTTCGTTTTTGCTAATAATTACTTCTAAAAATATTTTTACCAAAAGTATTTTCAATCATTTTAAAAACACTTTCAAACGAGTCAAAAAGTTATGATTAACACACACAAAAAAAACTATTTTAAGATAATGATTTGGCCCAAAAAAAAAAACACATTTTAAGGTAATGATTTCGCACACAAATATTACCCCAATGATTGAAACCCTAATTTCTATGCCTCCCTCCAAAGTCTTGGTCAATAGCAGGACAAAATGAATTAATAAACAATAAGAGAGCAGTTAGGCAGCTGTAGCCTACTCTAATTTTTTATTTTTTATTGCCTAGCCTACTTTTTTAAATTTAATAAAAAATAATTAATAATGTAATCACATTATCAAAAAGGGATTTGAATCTGTTCCGAATCTTAGTGTTTGGAACCTAAAGATCAATACATCTGAGCCGTAAAAATTTAATCAAACGTTCTCCATTAACTCAATTTTCTGACTCATCACATAAAATCAATAACTTTAATTTCTTTTGTACACTAATAACAGTCTAGATAAATTGATCCCTCGTCTCCGAAGGGATCCAAATCCATCAAATATCATACCTTCGCTTGGTCAATATTTTCTGCGAACCCCATTAACCCACGTGTCAATCTCCATCGTGGCCTCTTGTCGGAGTGGAGGAAGCAGGACCCACAAATGCCAACACAGCACCTATGGTCAACGTAGCTTAATTTAGGTTTGGCACGAACTTTTCCTCTCAGGCAATCAGAACTTGCCAAGTTTACCAGTTTGGTTGCTTTTCCGTGGGCAACGGCGGCACGGTCAATTTTTTTTTTCTGGACGGCGGATTGGTAGATATTAATATTGACCGGACGATCAAAATATGAGCCGTCCGATCATTATCAAAATATGAGCCGCCGATCATGAAGGTTGCCGAGATGATTGGAAACCCTAAGTTATACTACTATTTCCCACGCACTTAGTTACTTTTTGTCTGTTATCAATTTATTCGATCTTATAAGAAAAAATTGAGAGGAGTGTTTAAGAAATTAAAACGAGTGTGTGGATAGTACCATTTAAAAAAAAAAGCCATTTGTTAACTAAAAACTAATGAAAATACCGTTATACCCTTCCATTCATGATTAAAAGAAGTGTAGTGATATTGACACACTCATTTTTACCTCTTATACATCCTTGTTAATTTTTGTTTATTGATATTTTTCGATTCATTCAATCCGACGATCAGAAATTAACAAGAGTGTATGAGAGATAAGATAAGCGTATAACATCACCCTAGAAGAGTTGGAAAAAAAATTATCTCATTCTCACAAACATGTCATCAAAACGCACCTCTAAATTTTAAATATAAAAATAAATGATCTCACCCTCACGTTTTCTTTCTCTTCCCGTCTCTCTTTTACATTTCTTTTCAACTTCTTTCTCTTTCAGATATTTTTTTTTCTTTTTAAATCTTTAATAGATGAAGTCCCTACCCCTACGCTTTCAACTACATTATTTAAATATTTCCTGAAAGGGAAAGGGTTTAATTCTTATCAAGATTAATCAAGAAAGTAAAAGGTTAGTTAATTATATAGTTATTGAAAACCAGGCACTGGATGGAAATCAACGCAGCTGCTAATGATGCCAAATTTTGCTGCTTTGTTTGTTGGCATTGAGGATGTAACAAAATGCACGTGCGTGTTTAATATCCGTATGGTAATAATTTTTAATACATTTTAACTTGACTAAATCAAACACTCTATTAATTAAAAGGGCAATTTGGATTAGGTATTTGCAAATTAGAAAACGAATCGTTTTTTTTTTTCAAAACCTAAGTACTAAACAATACATAATATAGAAAAGTTTGACGAAAAACACACGAGCAAGTACCAAAATGTATTATCACGTATGAACGTGGGTTTCTGATACGCTTGTAGTCAAGATATTGAAAGTGGATTTGTTACTATGACCTATGTGTTTTCAACCTTATTAATTGTATGACCTTGGTGTTTACACCTTCACCACATAAAAATGGTTATAAGCTATTACCAATTATGAGTTATGTTAGCATCAATCTCGGATGCTCCATTCATATCAGGAAAATGTTGAGACCATGTACGTATATGCCCCATCCATGTGCCTTAGGTGAACCCAGAAATAATTGATAACTATGAAACCCACACTTAAATTTCTTTGAAACCAGCTAGCTAGCTAGTTTGGACCTTATATACTACATATAGTTTCTTAAAGTAAAGCCATAGGTCCCTTTTTTTTCTTAATTATTTGTTGGAGGCTTTTTAATCAAAATGATCCATCAGATTGACATAATTCCTCATTCTGATGTCTAACAATGAAAATCGCTAAAAGTGATCCCTAAATTTGTCCAATGTAAATCATTTTGGTCTTTTTGTGAAAAATCTGTCAGTATCCTCGTTAAGTGAAGGTGTTGGTTTGACAATAATACTCCTGAAAAGTAGTCATATGGTCGTTCACGTAACAATTTAATGAGAATCAAAAACCATTTTGACTTAAAAGCCTTTGCTCAATGACAATAGACCTTGTTGGCAGAAGTTAATCCTTGGATGGGTGCACCTGAGGTAATAGCATAATTACTAAAACTAGTTTGAAAAGTTCAGTGGAGATTGTGATGCACCACCCATTTTTTCCCCCTAAATTAACTGCCTATTTCACGAAATGAATGTGACTTTGCCGGCTTGAGTATAACTAGGGATTCTATTTCATTTTTGTTGATGGAATTGAACCGGAAATTGCAACTTTTGTTATGGAATTGTTCTTGTCTTCAATGTGAGTAATTTGGTTTTAGTTGTAGTTACGTGTGATATTACACGAGTAATTTGACTGTGAAAGGAATTCGT
>JADOBS010299744.1:0-10007 GCA_015708375.1 Cydonia oblonga | reverse complement strand
CCCCCCCCCCCCCCCCCCCCCCCACACACACACACACACTAGCGCATCCACAGAGGCCCCTTAAAGGATCTCGTCTGTCAGGATTAAGGGAAGGTTGAAGAAATAGGAAAATTTCATATTCTAAGTTGAAAATGCTCAAAGTTCTCATCTAACAAGTAATAGAAAAATGACTCCTATTACCGAAAAAGGGAAGTTTTTATTGTACTTCACTAAATTCTGTATTACTGTTATGCAGACCATCGCAACGGTGTGTATGTTTCTCGCTGGGAAGGTTGAAGAAACTCCCAGGCCACTGAAAGATGTTATTCTTGTCTCATATGAAATTATTCATAAAAAGGATCCTGCAGCAGTTCATAGAATCAAGCAAAAGGTAGTTATCAACTTATCACTTAGTTCTTGTACCTGGCATTGCTGTACTTTTATCAATCAAAAACATTTATTTGATGTTGCTGATTCTACTTGTTTGGGTCTTCCTAATTTTTAAAAAGATAATTCTGTGAACCATTACTCTTCTTGTCTATTGTTTTCCCCAAGTTCTCAGCTGCTTACTATCAGCCCTCTGGTTATACCATATCTAAGTGCCTACTTACCTCTATAGCTCAAGTACAAAGACTCTGCATACCCATGTTGCAATAGTAATGTGTAGTCAGCTGCTAAATCACATAGATTGAAAATCAACCTACTTTTTCTCTTGTCTACCTCACACCTCCATGTTGCTTTCCTATTTTTCATTTTAATATTTCTTATATCCTGTCTACCTCATGTGTCCATGTTGCTTTTGTTGAGAGTGAATCAACACCGGAAGCTTTTGGGGTTCCACCATGGACTTATAAGTAGTTGGGGTTCCACCATAAAACCAATTGGCAATATGGAGAGTAGCCCAACTACTTATAAGCCCAACTACTTACAAGCTCCAATAGCTTTTCCCTCTTTCATTCTTTTATTTATTTTATTTAAAGAACATACTTTTGGATGTTCCCCATATATGCGCACTCTATCCAAATCCGATATTTAGTTTATTGTTTGTCTTGTTATGCAATTACTTTTCTTTCATTCTTTGTAATTGCTTAGTTTATTCATACATTTGCAATGATTATGCAGGAGGTATATGAACAGCAGAAAGAATTAATTTTACTCGGAGAGAGGGTTGTTCTTGGAACCCTTGCTTTCGATTTTAATGTACACCATCCATATAAACCCCTGGTTGAGGCAATAAAGAAATTCAAAGTGGCTCAAAATGCCCTTGCCCAAGTTGCATGGAATTTTGTAAATGATGGGTATGGATTACTTAGTTCATCTGTCTTTCTTGTTCTTGGGCTTTCTTCAGTTTCTTCTTGCTTGAACTTGGTATGTGGCATGCAGACTTCGGACATCACTTTGCCTGCAATTTAAGCCCCACCACATTGCGGCTGGTGCCATTTTTCTTGCTGCTAAGTTCCTCAAAGTAAAGCTTCCATCAGATGGCGAGAAGGTCTGGTGGCAAGAGTTTGATGTCACCCCACGCCAATTGGAGGGTGGGTGTCCTTGCTTTATTTCAATAAGTGATGCTGCAGAGCAATCAAAATTGTTCCTTGCCATCCAGTTTTTCTTCATCTGATGAATTTACTCCATAACTCTTCACTCTTTCATTACTTTTGGCCCTCTTATTCTTTTTGTTAATCACTGTCAAATCAATCAATAACACAGAAAATGTTTCGGAGAGTAGTGAAATCTCTTCTTCTCTCCTTCCCTCCTACCTTTGTACAATCTTGTGATCATTTCTAAACTATTAGTTAGGATTCTTTGTGTAGGATTATTTTTTAATATGTTGGTATCAGTTTTAGTATGTTGGTATCAGTTTTAATTGATCATTATTTCTGCAGAGGTTAGCAATCAAATGCTGGAACTATATGAACAAAATCGGTTACCGCCTTCCAATGAAGTTGAAGGAAGTTCAGTGAGTGGTGCTAATAACCAGGCTTCTGCAAAACCTACAACTAGCAATGATGAACAAGCAACTGGCAACAGTCACTTGCAGGCTGGAGGTACAAGACCTGGAACCTCAAAGCTAGCGTTGAGGCAAGGGTCTGAGCATTCATATGTTGAGAATGGTGGACCTGCTAGAACTACCCAAAGTCAAAATAATGACTACAGAAACGTTGAATTGAAAGGTGCCTTGGAGCAGAATATGAATGCTGAAGTGAAAGATATTCAACCCCTTGAAGCACGGCACCAGGAGAAGATGGGTGAAGCTCAAAATGCATCAAGGTTTGTATCAGAGGGACGTAGTGAAGATGGTCAAGAAAGAGAGAGCAATATCGGGAAAGGCGAAACAAGGGAAGGATGGGAACCAAAGGATAAACATTTTGGCCGAAATCTGGATAATAGGCAAAGTGCACACGGCCGATCACCTCAGGAAGCTATCAAAAAAATTGACAAGGACAAGGTAAGGGCAGCACTGGAGAAACGAAGGAAATCTGTTGCCGATGTCACTCGAAAGACAGATTTTCTGGATGAGGATGATTTGATTGAGAGAGAACTGGAAGATGGTATTGAACTGGCTTCGGGGAGTGAGAAAAACAAACGAGACCGGAGGCAAAGCTGGCCAAAGCCCTCAAATAGACCAGAACTTGGAGATGGAGCACATTTAAACAATATAGAAGAAGGTGAGGTATCAGCACTTGATTCTGGACATGAATTTCATTCACCCAAATCAAGCAGTCGCAAGAGAAAGGCAGGAAGCCCACCAGATGATCACCGTACTCACCGCAATCATGGTGATTATACAGATGATCACAACAGATTGGGTCGGGCTGGCCACACAGAAAGAGAGAACAGAAGACATGCACATGAGAATCATCTATGAGGTGGTGTTTCATGCCTGCTGCTCGCCAGAGGTTTTTATTCATCCCTCGATTTCTGTTCACGTCCAAGATTTTTGCAATTTCTTTGGTGATGATAATGGATACAGGCAAGCTGCTGCAAATATTTTTGCCAACGGTTATTCTCCAAAGGAGTATGAAGTCGTGTTTTTGCTTGTGTGCTCTAAGGCTCCGTCGTTCGATGTTTTTGACCTGCCTCCATCTAGACATCATCCTCGGCCGTTGAGAAATGTCGAAGAGGCTAGTTTAAAGGTTCCTTTTGAATCTCACGTCTTACTAAAAAAGTTTGGATGTAAACTCTGTACGATAGTTCAAATGATGATAATTTTATTGTAGAATCATGGCAGTAAAAATAGAGAAGAAACCCTTTTGGATATCTTTTCTAAACGATTCAGACGGTACCGTATATCTATTGAAACTCGGTCATAATTCATAAATATCTGCTCCTGTTACGTTACAAAGGAACATGTTTTTTCTTACGTGGTCACTTTCCGGAGCTGGGATTTATATATTTGCACTTGATGCGAGTGCGAAATGACTTCTTTGTAGTGCCAATAATTATTCACTTTCAAATAGCGGGATTAATACCAGACACCATAATTTTTCGCCCCCTGTAACGCGGATTGATTCAGAAATTCAGACAGAGACCTAGATGATGCCAACTCCAAAGTTTTTAATTTCTTTGGTACAAAAGTACATTGCTGCAAAAAGGAAAACAAGTCCGAGTCGATATTCGGAGGTCAAAATTATACATCATGATAAGTGTTTCTCGGGATCAAGATGCCATTATCACCTTCTATGTTCTCTATCCCTATACGCATCAACATCTGCACTTCTTTTCTTATGGACTGGCTCGTCTCTCTTGTCTCGACGGTCACCATCTGCATGCCTCCTTTTATAGTCTGTTTCATCCCTCCACTCTACACTTCTCTTTCTATAATCTCCATTGTCCCTCTTTTCTCGAAGGCCATCATCAGCTGCACTTCTCTTTCTGTACTCTCTGTCACTACTCCGTTCCGCTAGTCTATCACTATCTGCACTCCTGTATTTTACCTCACCCCTCTTACCACCATCTGCATTTCTCTTTCCAATCTCCAGCTGATCGATCTTATCATCTATGTTTCTCTGCCTCTCCTTGTGATTCTCTCTATCACTATCTGCACTCCTCTTTCTGTAATCTCTGTCACCCCTCCAGTCTGCATAGGTATCATCTGCATATCTGCTCTCACGCTGATCTGTTTTATCATCTGTGTCTCTTTGTCTGTCCTTACGCCTTTCTCTATCCCTTCCCTCTTCAAGATGATCTCGACCACTTCTGCTTCCAATGGATTGATTTGCTTTACTGCCTCGACTTGAATCCTCTATGTACCCTCTACTTCTGTCACTGTGCCTCTCCCTATAACTTGAGTCTTTATTTTCTCGATCCCTACGCCTTGGGTCTTCGGAACTCTGTCTATTCATCCTTTGTTTCTCGAGTCCACGATCATTATTGTGACCTTGACTTCTCTTCTCTTGCCTTGGACTTTCCGGAGTGTCTCCATCAAATAGCATATCATAACTACAAGAACAAGTTGATATCAGATATGTTTATATAATGTGTGTGTGTGTGTGTGAGGGAGAGAGAGAGAGAGAGAGCATGCAAGATTAACAACCTGGAGTTTTTGCCACCACGCTGTACATTATCATCCTTCAATATGTACTTTTGAGGTTGCTGTTTGTTGGCAGGATCACCGGTGCAATCCTTGGCAATGTGATCAAGTGCACCACATTTGAAGCAACCTTTGCCTACAACCACAAAAACATAACTCCCAGGTTTTCGAACAAGGAGAAAGGATTCAATACAATTTCAAATACAGGACACCTTTTCGACAATAAATCCAGGAATTTCCTCTTTAATTTACTGTATTTTAATTATTTGAATCAGAACATCATAACCAGAAACTCAACTCCGAACCATCTAGGTGCCCAGAGCATACAAGCGTATCTATATTGATCTGTCAGCCAGATAACGGCTTCCTCACTCAGGTAGTGACAATCAAATATAGGTTGCATGAAAACTTACCACTTTAAAACATGATTCATCCAAGATATTACTAACTCATTTCAAATTTACAAGTTCACATTCTTTTTTTGCGTATTTTGCCAGCTAAAGGCCGATACATTGAGATTTACTATGGTACATGATACAAAAAAGACCACAAGAATGAAACAACTTCTGGATATTCCATCATGCAAGAAAATACACTTGCACAGCCTATTACCGATATTTTACATCTACAATAACTTATTTTTTTTTAGGGCAAGCTACAAATTTTTTTCCACAACTATGACATACGAAGTTCATGCTATCCATTACACAGAACAATAAACGAGTCCATATGTTGGCTGTGTTGCTTTTCATAGGTCCACTTCAATTTTGCCACATTTAGGCCTAACTGATTATGATAGTCAAAAAGAAAAAAAGGACGAGTGAACAATAACACATAATGAACAGAAAAAACAATAGCATACAAAAATAAAAAAGATATTCAAAACATTCCTTCAAGTAGCAGGTGATTAAGCAAGCTTCATCTGAGCACATACTGAAAAAATGGCCAAAAAGAAACCAAGCATGTGTTTTCCGCATGCTTTAAACTCTATACCTTTGCCATTTTGATCTTTGCGCCTGTACTGGGACCACAGTTTTGCAACACTTTGACTAAAATCCACATGTATTCTCCGGTCATCAATCAAAGCATTATCCATCTACAAAAAGAAATCATATAAGATGAGCAAAGCAAAATGGGTTCATATAAAACATAAATTCAAATGATTTCACTCTTTATCTTTTAAAGGAACTGCATCCAGATGAGAGAAGCCAAAAATATTCAGCAAGATTTACATAAATCCAACAAGTATTTTTGCAATCCTAACTGGAAGGGACTATCTCAGCATGCCTTAAAATACACATGGAAATGCAGCAGAAAAGGATATTAAATCTATAGAGTGAATCAGAAAAATGTCAAGGGGTTTGTTGGTAGGGCAACGGCGTTTCTCTTTTTTTGCTTATAAACATAACTACAAGATTTCAATCATAACGAACTCTATAAAAGTTGTTACTGACTATAGGCTATAGCTAAGAACTAAAACAAGAATCAAATGATTGGAGCATGAACTAGGAATGGCAGGTATGCAGCAGAAAATGCATGTTAGATTCAACATATAAGTAAATTTATTTCTTTCACAGTACCTTAAAATATGCTTGTTCGCATGCTTCTCTGGTCTCAAATTCTGGCATTACAAAATACGTCATAGCGATTAGATTTCGTCGTCAGAAATATGAATATTAATTCAAAAAAGTTTAAAGGAGAATAAGGAAAAAGAAGAACATAAGCATGGCAAAGAGTGTTAAGGTCGAGCACTGAATTGTGAAACAGAAATATCGGTCGGAAGGCTCATCAGACAAAGGAGCTAAAACCTACATTATCCAGCATAACAGTCAAGAGATAGTGTATTTCCTACTACAAACAGAAATAAAATATACTCACCTATGAATGCATAACATAAGCTATCTCCAGTCTTGAAATCACGGATTATATCAGCCCTGCCATCATTCACATATCATTACATACACAACTTTACAATCCCTAACCCACCAACCCCAATACCTACCAATAATGAACAAACAAGTTCAATACTTACGCTTGAACAGTTCCAAAACGCGAAAAAATTGTGTGCAAGTCCTCATCCTGCATCAAAAGCAACCAGAGCAAAAATTATACGCACCACACCACAAGTTAAAGCTATGAAAGAGGAATTGGGGAAAAGAAAGGCTACTTACTTCAGTGACTGGATTCAATTTACAAACAAAAAGCACATTGTCGGGAGGTTTTATCTCAACATCAGGAATATCCCCAATCTGTTATACAGATATGACAAACAAAATGGTAAAAGAGGAATAACATGTGAGTACACAACAGCACACTCTGAAACTAGAAGGACGGGATTATGATTGAGGTGCTTACACTCTCAAGTACAACCGCACTGGAATGTGCGTCTTTGGCACGAAGACGCTCTTCAAGTTCTTGTGGACCTAGTTGCTCATCCAGAGGAACCCAGTCATCTTCAAGCCGCACATTATCATCAACCTAGTCATGATGGAGATGAGCAAGAACAATGATAACTTTTTAATATATATTAACTGTCAACTCAGCTTAAGCTTTTGGGAATCGTGGTTTACTAACAAACTTATCATGGTCTCAACTATCAAAGAATAAGATTCTGAGATCGGATCCCTACAACTGAACTTTCCAATAAAAGCTGGATTTAAATGTTCAGAGGCCCAGTGATGGAGGAAGACCCATATGTAAGGGTGGACTGTAAAACAATTACCTTTCACATTCTAAAGTTTATCAGAATTAGCCAAAATAGGAGCCCTGTGTTTAGGCTACAGATCCACAACCATGCATTGAGATCGAAGAATGCACAATTTCAAGTGTCATGAGCAATACATTTTTCATGTTTTCTTATTTTGGTTTTTCAAAGTACCCGATAAAATATGGAATAAAACTGGCAATAAGTCACTACCTCATCCTTCGGTTTTCCTTCAGGGGAGGCGTCAGGAATTAACTCAGCTAATTGTGAAGGATCATCAAAAGGGTCATCCAATATGTAAGTATGTTTGATTCTGCCAACACAAATATAAAACGACAGTACAAGTGAGAGGGAAGTCAATCTAGATCGACAAACAGGAAGTAAAATACATGCAAGGCCAAACAGGAACTGACCGGATATTTTTATAGGGTCGGTTGTTCTCATCCACATAAGCCTCATTAATCCTTGTCAATGTCTCAAACCCCTCGGCTATCTCACCGAAAACCTGCAATAACATACATTGCTTGAATAATGCCAGACATGAAACAAAAAACCAAAGAGAACAAATCCATACTAGCAGAAGGCAGGGTAACATATATAGCTCGGCTTATATTTCAAACCCCTTTTGCTTTTGGCTTCTTTAGGAGTAGACTAACTGAATAATCACCATACAGGCATACGAAATCTGCTTGCTTATTTTGTAGATTTATTGGGAGAGGCAATCTATTAGTATAATAAATATATCTAATACACCCTACATAAAGAGAAACAAAGGAAGGATAATCATGAAAACCATCAAACAGAGAGAACACTATTGCACAGGAAACTTTGGTGTAATTCACATATGTTACACAAACTCGTAGCACTTATGCACAGGAAGGTGATAACAACTTTTATTTTCCACATTCAGCATTGCAGCAATAGATTGAAATCCCTCTCCCACAATCCAGCAATTAACTAGCAGATGTAAAAATCAAGAAACACTGCTAACATATAATATTTTAAAAGACATTAAGACCGGAAAAACTATCGTATCACAATACTTTAGTTCACTTGTCTGATCCTATCTAACTTTGTGCCTCATTGACCTAGAATCCTTTCACCCAGCATAGAATAAAAAAATAAATAAAATTCCGTGTAGTTGACAGAGTTGAGTAATAAAAAATCCAAGACATATAGTTAGTAAAACATTTGTAGATGGGACTGGAGACTTACCGTGTGCTTCCCATCGAGATACTCAAGATCATCACGCAATGTCAAGTAGAACTGAACGAAAAATAAATCAGTGCATCACTCCAATGTTTTTGAAATATGAAAAGGTCATCATCCAAAAGCATAAGTTTTACAAAGATACACAACTCAGCTAAATAAAACCCTTTTCTCAATAAGAATGATGCAGGGAAAACAAACTTATAACAGAAAAACATTAATCTCATACCTGAGAAGCATTGAGATTCTCTCCAGCACTAGCCATCGCAACAGTGCCTGTCTTAGAATGCTTCAAATCAAGATGAATCTCATCATTGAAAAAGCGAGCCTGATCACCATATAAAAATCTGAAAGCAGAACATGGTCCAAGGTGAGTTTAAGTGGTAATCTAATAACTTTAGTCACTTAACTTGTTGTTAAGTAGAGTAATTGAGAACCATAATACAACTTAAGTTGTTGCATGGAACAGATCATGCAAATTCCTTACTTGTAAACTGAATCGCCACCTGAGCCCGTTCCAGTTGGGTCACCAGTTTGAGCAGTAAAATCCTTCTGAACCGTGTGAAAAAGGCACCCATTATAATACTTTATCCTGAATCAAGATAAAGGTTAAAGAAAAGAGAAAAAGATAGTAATGAGATGAAATGCCAGAATACGAACTAAAAAAATACAAGACCAATGACTCATAATTAAACTTAAATTTTAAATGAAATTCACGTCCAAATGAGTCATAACAATAATGTACAAAAATTCTGCGGCAAGTAAGAGCCTTTATGAATTCAGAAAATATCGCTAACAACACGTAAGCAACTTACACTAGAACCTAGTAATTAGACAAAGCAGATTAGAATCTCAAGACTCATCAAATAAAGGGCAACATTTACCCACTTTTATATGCTCAAAGCTCATATATCCATATATTAAAGTAAATGAGATATTTGATTGCTGAGAGAAAACACATGAAATTCAACCCAAGAAAGAAAAAAACTTAGGCCTCAGATCTTTCTTTATTTGCCGAGTTTCATAGCTGAAATAACAACGACCAGCCATCAATCAGTGACAAAAACCAAAAGTAAATCGAATGCTATTAACTAGAGGGTAGTGAAGAATGAAGATAGACTTACTTGCAGAGCTTCAAGAAGTTTTTACAAGTGAGAGGGCACTTGTCTGTATGCAAATCCACAACTATCTCCCCTAAGCTTGTCACTATAAGCACTGACATTGTCTCTCACTGCATTAAAACAAAACGAATTCAATTCGCTTTTTCGATAACTATTGAAGCTAAACTGAAACCTACTGAGGCAAATTACACTACATACAGCTGAAAAAAACCCAAATTGGACCAAATCTTAATCCAAAACTTACGTTTTCAATTAACAATTTACTAATTTGTTTTCAAGTCATGATTCTTGAACAGAAATTGGGCACTACATACCGAAAACAAACCCGGAAAAACTCATTAGCTTCAATTTAGATTGAAACTCTAACAACCCAATATTGCATTACCAAAAAATCCCCAAAAAATTACAGCTTTAATCTACCACATTAAAAAAAAAAAAAAAAAAAAAAAATATCATTTAAATA
>JADOBS010299743.1:0-10006 GCA_015708375.1 Cydonia oblonga | reverse complement strand
GAGGGAGCCGTTGAAATTTTTTTTTTTTTTTTACTGCAAAAAGAAAGGTTGTAGAATCGAAAGTGGTTTTGGCAAGCGAACGAATTATTTCTGCAGCGGTAATTTGTTTCAGGGAGATAAGCACCCGTTCTCTCTTCATCTTCATGCATACCTTTATTTATTGGGAGGTTTAATGAAAAGCTCCCGGTACTGTTCACTTTTAACGAAAAATCATTTTTTTACCTTTAGCTGACACTATTCACTATACATTCAAAAAAAACTTTTCATTAAAAGATAAGTTTTTTTGGATTTTTCATTAGTTTTCCTCCGAGCTTTTGGTTGAGTAAATCAAAAGGTGAATCAAGGGTCATCACTCAAGATATGCCCTTTTGGTGTTTTACAGGCAGTGATACGAACTTTATACAAATGGGCTTTGATGATATCCAAATGGGAACCCTAGGTTCAATCTATGGTATCCCCAAACTTGGTTCTTCTATGCAGAAGCATGGCCTCCACAATTTAGTTGGAAATTGCCCGAATCTTTACTTTGCAAGCTTCTGGAGCTCACATCAAACTCATAAGGAATCGAACACAACATCTTATATGTAAAGATAAACGCTCTTAATCACTCAACTTACAAATTTTCGGAAAATAAAAAGGAAGTTGTATTAAGAGAAATACAAAACATTAGTTGAAGAATACAATGCTAATATTCTTAATGCAGGAAAGTCAAACAGTAATGAATTCTGCATACTTCTTTTGTTTGCACATTCTTACCTCTTTAATCTTCTTTGCTTTAATCTATCCACATGTTATACACAAACAAAAGAGTGCACAATTACGAGAAGAATGTAATCCTGTTGAACGAAGTAAAAAATTCTATATGGGTCATATTACAAAACAATCACAAATAATACTAAATGGTTGCACTTTTAATTGCATCAAAGCTTTGGCATAAAAATCCCGCACTTACTGATTACATGAATAATTGAATTAAAACAATATTGATGTAATTAGTGGTGGAACGTGGCCATTCTATAAGCCTCAACAAATCTTGTATAAAATGAATGCCATTTTTGCCGACAATGTATTATTGTGCTGCCATGAGCCAGAAGGTAATCCTTCAGGATAGCAACAGGTCAAAAGGGAAGACAGAAATAGAGTGCCATGAGTCAAACAATTGGGCCAATGATGGCCTCTCGAATATCTGATGTCGGGTCCTTTTCCACCTCCACCCTTGCCTACCCTCTTCTCAAGGACCAAGTAACGTAGATAGGAGGCAGGATGCCTAGCTCATTAGAATGAGGATCCTCTCCGATCCTCTTTGTGAGAATCACATTATGTTTGTTCATTGTACATCGTACGGTTAGTTTTTATCAGGTTTTATTCATGTTTAATTTTAAATAAAAATGTTTAAAATAACTTCTAATCGCATGATACACGATGAACGAATATGATTTCAAGATTCCCAAAATTCTCACAAAGAGGATCCTCATTCAGCTCATTCAACATTTTCCCCCAAATTTGGTTTAAGGAATACAGTCCACATTTAGAGGATTAAGCACAAAGGTCCTCTCCCTATCTGAGTATCCCATTTCCCATAGCTATGTGTTATCTACATTATCTTCAAGACTTCAACTGTGTTGTGGTGTATACAACTAGCTGGAAAGAATTTGTTTTATATTGTTTTGGGTTCTTCTCTTTCAATTCGTGTTAAATGCTAAAATGAATAGACACATCGAAAGATAAAATCTTACGATAAGACGATATATACAAAAGGATATATTTAATCAATTGAAAAAAAAAACATATTCGTTACTAAGCTGGAGTGTCGTGATGAAGAAATGAGAAATAAAAATATATATAATCATTTACAAGCCAAAGTCTCGTTCCTCACACAGGTTAAATAAATGTAATGTTGTAACATGATCAAAATATAAAAATATACTTTTGTAAAAGCTGCGTGACGAACAACATAATCAGAGCCATACACAAGGTTCTTATCTAGAAGGACGGAGCAATCATTTCCGTTATCATAGTTGTCTCGGTTACGGTTGATGTAGTGTTGTTGAGGAGGGGAGGTAAAGCTCAGTGTTTGTACAAATCCGACAACATTCATACCCCAATAATGCATGCAACCTGCCTTTAGCCTTCTTAAACTTGTTGCAACTATTGCCAATCTTTGTAGACCGCAAATATGCATGGATTTGGATCCTATCTGGATCAAAATTATGAAGATCCTATATATTATTACATTTTAATTATTTATCGTACATTGTACGAATATAAATAAGTTGACTTTTTTATTTATATTTAAACATAAATTACATATGAAAAAAAATTAATCGTACGATGTACAATGAACAAATAAGATGTAATGATCCTAAGATCTCCACAAAAAGGATCCGGAAAAATCCTCATTCAATATGTGCATGATCCAAGATAAATCTTTATCTTATGCTTGCTTTACATTTCTGGATAAGCATAAAAAAATTAAAATAAATAAATAAATAAACAATATATATTATTTGTAATCTCTGATATTATTTTACTATATAAATAATTTAATTCATTACATTCGTTCAATTAAAAAAATTAAATTATTCATGTCTATTCGGAAAATAAATAATTAATTATACAAAAACATTACTAACTCGTTTGGATGTGTTTTTAAAATAAGGGTTTTTGGTAAAAATATTTTTGAAACCAATCCTTAGTAAAAATGCAAGTAAATCTTAAAAAAAAAAACACTTAAAATGCTTCCTAGAAGAAGCACATAACTGATGTTTTTTTTACAGAAAGCACTTAAAATATTTTTGAAACTCAAAGATATTTTTTCTAAAAACGCTTTCAGTTACTTTAAAAGTACATCTAAACGAAATATACTTGTTATCATAAACCCCAATTTAAAAGGACAAGGATTCTCTACACTCCCACTTCCCATACACTTTCATCCTCTTCTGTTTTTGTGATCACGGTTAAGCCACGTTGACATTTTATATTACTATTGTTATTTATCTTATTATTTCTATAAAAAAAAAAAATCAATATAAAATATTGACGTGGTTTAACCATAACAAAAAAAACAAAAAAAAGATAAAATGTATAAAAAATAGGAGTGTAGAGAATCCTTGTCCAATTTAAAAAACTACTTGCATATCTCAGAATGAAAAGTGGTTTTCCGCCGATCTATGAGAAAGTATTAGAGAAAGTCCAGCGGTGGCCCAATCCGCGGGCAATTGCATTAAATTGCCCTTGACCCAAAAAAATGATGGTCCAACCGGTGCAAAATTGGGCAGGCAATGGGTGGTCTCCGGGAAGCCTGTTGGAATGCCCTTGCAACAATTGTCGGGCCTGACGTCAAGCAGCAGAAGGCCGGCCCCACCCACGTGCACCGAAGTGAGCCGAATGACTCCAATTTAGGCGCGCCAGTCGTTGGATTTCCAACGGTTTATTGACGAGGACCTTGGATTCCACCGGAAAAAAAAATCGAAAATGAAGCTGTTGTGGTACGTGGTGCTTTGTGGCGCATTTAATTTCAAAAAATTTAAAAATTCAAAGGCCAAATCAATCCAACGGTTAAAAATAAATAAAATACTAAAAAATTCAACAAACATACAATGTTCACTCTTAAAAATCTTGCTAAGTTCACAACTTAATTAAACAAAAATATGAGCAGACACTACTAAAGAATAAAAACACCTAACATTACATGATAGTCGAAAATCTTAATAAAAATTTGAACATATATTACTAATAGATAATGACACATGGTGCATTAAAATTGGTTAAAAATTTCATTAAAAATTTAAGACAATAATAATATGTGAAGATAAGATCAAGAAAATATTAATAAATAAAAAATATATTTTTGAGTAGTAATCGTCCTTATTCCTCTACTTCATCTTTCCAAATAGAAGAACTTTCACAAAGAAAATTAGTGTTTAAAGTGAATAATAATGACCACTTTCACGACCTTTACCCTTGTATTTCTCTCCTACTTGCTCTTATCTCTGCCTCGCCTCATGCATGTGAGTGAGCTGCCACATGTCCCATCCCTCTCTATGCTATCTCGCAATTAACATGAGACCTATAGTGTATAGATACAATCTACCATCTGTAGAGCGCGTTACATCGAATATGAATTTTCACATCAGGATTCAGAAACAGCGTGGTGGCTTTGGCTTTTACAAACTCACCCAGGTCAGACGGAAGGGACGTAATAAGCCGCCGAAAGATAGACAGAGAGAGAGAGAGAGAAGAGAGCCAGGTGCAAGTTGTAAGGCTGACAAGTGTGTGTTCGATGTGTGATCGATGTGCTTAAAGAAATATTGTTTAATTCGACCAAAAAATAAATATTGTATTTAAACTAACCTCTGAACTCTCTCTCTCGCTCGTATGGATCATGCATCTGTTTCCCAAAGTCCTACATGAGTCCCAACCACTACGCAGATTCTGCAGGGATCGACGGGGTCAGATGACCTCATGTCTTTGTAAACCTATCATTGTAAACTCGAACTCGTCCACAAACATGCTGTTGAGCTTGTGAGTTTTCCCCACAACCCGGGCCACCCATTTTATTTAACTCTATTGTTAACAAGTTATTAACTGTAATATAAATTTCCCTTCACAAATCTACTGCTTACTATTCAACTTCCTCTAGATAATTAGGGTAAACGTACAAATAATAGAAGGATGCGTGTGAAACTAGCACCACAAACCCTTAGCATTTCAACCTTTTGCATGATACAAACGTCGAGAGGGAAAAAGAATTGGTAAATGAAATTGGAAAGTATAGCATGCAATCCAACAAATGCACCAATTAGGTCATTTTCCATTGGTAGCTTGTGATAAACACATTGATGATGGAGTTTGAATGGGGAGTTTAGTCAACGCATGGTTAGTCACTTCATGGGTGTGCCCCATGAAAAAGCATTTCTGTATGATAATGAAAATGCTATAAATTTTTCTTCTGCAGAAAAGGAGAGAGCTCAAGAGTGGTTCTGAGAACTGATCGATTGAAACAAACAAAAGCCATCCATAAGGTAACCCACGAGATTAGGACGCATATTAATTTAGAGTTGTCTTTCTTCTTAATCAACTTATCACTATGCATGAATTTAGCACGCATATTGAAACAAACAAACTGCTCATTTGCTCTCTGAACTATCACTTAATTTATAATTTTTCTCCTAAACCTTTTACTTGAAAAATTAAAAACTTAAACTAATTTTTTTTGCTGATTTGCCCCCTGTTGTTAATTTTTCGTTCATTCCATCCAAATTTCTGTTAAATGGAAGCATGTGCACAATATGTGAGGATAGTTCGGTCGCTTCATTCTTTAAAATGATTGAAAACCTTAGATTTTAAAAATATAAACCTATGCAAATATGTGTGATTCTATAACCTTTGTGTCTGATTGTCTAGTGAAGTGATGCTTTTGTCCACAAAGGAGAGTCATGTGGTGTGCACGTCATAAAAGTTAACGTTTATTTGGATGAAATCTATTCAAAACTAAAGGGTGGGGGGAAATCAACCAAAAAAATTAGTTTTAAGTCCTTCATTTTCCAATTAAAAAGTTCAGGGAGAAAATCAAAAGTTAAGTGATAGTTTAGGGGGCAAATTGACAATTTAGCATAGGGGTGGTTTTGGTACATTACCGTACCAAAACCTTTGTACCAATTACCATACCAAATATTTGGTACGGCAAAATCTATTACCATTACCATACCAAACTTTCGGTATACCGAATATCGATATACCAAAAGTTTGGTTGGTATGGTATGCCAATGGTAATTGCCACTTTATTTTACGCCACTTAGTTTAGCCAAAATCTAATATTTTTTAATTAATGTAGAAGTGTAAAAAATATAGAAAAAATATATAAGCGCTTGTAATGACAAGTTTTACAACTTTCGTGAAGAGCTTAATTTTGAAATTCGCCATTATAATCATATAAATCATATATCAAAATTTAACCGTTGATTGTTGTTTACATTTACGCTTCATTTTTCTTATTAAATTTTGTTTTTTTTTTTCAGATTTTTTTTTTTTTTGGAAACATGATCTATTAGATGATGCAGGAAGATGAACGGTTTGGATCGTTGATATTATGTTCAAAATTTTACGGTTAGTGAAAATATTGCTTGATGTTTATAAAGTTTCTACAAACTATATGACATCGACTCATATTTCAGCTAACCGTAAATATCGAAACATGATATCAAAGATCTGAACCGTTCATCTTCTTACATCCGCCAGATGTTCATGTTTTCAAAAAAGAAAATTTAAAAAATGAAATTCAGTAAGAAGAATAAAGCGTAAATGACAATCGACGATTACATATAAATTTAAGGTTTATGAATTATAGTGTTGGATTTTGAAGCTGACCCCTTCATGAAAGTTGTAAAGCTTGTCACTATGAGTGATTGTATATATATATACACACATATACATTTTTTACACTTCTACAATAATTATTATTAATTTTACCCTCAAATAATTATAGGAATAAATACATTATATAATATTAATAATATTGGTAGGTACGGTATACCACTGGTATTAATTTTGGATACCAGTACCATACCAAAACAGTATGGTATGGTACAAATACCGTACCATTACCAATTGGTACAAATTTTTAGTAATAATTTAGTATGGTATGGTTGGTAGGACGGTTGGTACGGTAATTTGGTAAAATTTTCCACCCCCAATTTAGCATGCAAACTCATCACTCATCAGATATAACTAGTAAATAGGGTTCTAGCTTGAGGAACCAAGACTTGGTGCCAATAACATGACCTAACTACTAAAATTTTAATAGTGTTAGATTCTCTTGATAGTTTTCATGCTCAAATTTTACAAATCAACTTGAAATATCACAATGTGTTTTGAGCTTACATCAACAAAGTCTATTATGATTCATAATTAACATAATATTATGTATTATTGAACATTTTTTTTCATAGTACCTACAAGCATTTAGTGTCAACACATTTAAATTAAGGGACCAAATACCTTTGTATCCAATTTCATAGTTTTTCCTTCTTTTTTTTTTTTTTGTCAAAAGATAAATTTGTTAGATTAGATATTAGATTGGAGAGCTAACGGGGTTCGAGCACACACCATGGTATAAGAGCAACATTCATCTCCACCACTATGGTAAAGGGTCACTTGTTATCCAATTTCACAGTTAAATAGGTGTCGACATTAAGCGTCCATAAATATTAAAATAAAAAGTCTGTATTTTGAAAGGAGAAAAACTTGTCTGTGTGCAACAAAAAAAAAAATCTATGATGCTCAAAAATATAAAGTGTTTTAAGTATTGTAACCGTTGAATTTTTATTTTTGAAATTTTAACTAAAGATCTAATAGTTATAAAATCCAAAATATCAAATAGCAAAGTTTTTCTCAATTTGTAAGGTTTCCAACTGCATCAAGTAGTTTAACCCAAAAAAAAAAAAAAAATAGTGCATCAAGTAGCTCCTAATATATTCCCTTGAGCAATTAACCGTGGCCAATTGAAAAGCCGTTTTCCATTGAATGTCAAACCGTGGCCAAGTGCCAAACTGATTGATCCTCAGATTGTAGAAATTCGAAGTGAAATTCATTAACTAAAATTGATCTGAACGCTCCAAAGGAGAAGACCCCCACTGTGAAATTGTGAATGGGTACTGTAAGCTGCATCCCGAATCATGAGCCTCATAGTTTATTAGCTAGATGGATATATGACGCTATTCACATATTTATTTTTATTTATCATACACTCTGGTTAATTTTTTACAATCAGTCTTTTTTAATTCATCCAATCCGAAAACCACAAATTGAGAGATGTGTGGATATCACTACTTAGCCCGATAGGTCATGCAAGTTGAAGAGATAATTAATTAGGGTTTCAAGCATTTGTCATTTTAACCATGCCATTGTAGCCCGACTCTCCTTCCCAAAACGAAACCCTTTCTCTCTCCGACTCTCCTTCAAGCATTGGTTCCATTTCCATTTCCGTGGCTATGACGCTTTCCTCTCAAATTTGGTGGCTGCACTCTCAGATCCTGCAAACCCTCCGCCTCGGGCGTTCAACGACGATGCCGCTGTCTTGTGCAACCATAGCAGGTGACTCCGCCTTGTGCGACCTGATCTTCTCAGGGATATTGCGGAGCTCACTAATGTGCTAATGGTGTGGTCCTGGTTTGGGTCTTGGTCGCTGCGATGAACTGACTGGTGGTTTCTTTCTTTCTCGGAGTAGTATGTGGTTGGTTTTGTTCCCTCGCCCTGTAAGTTGTGGACGCGTGTTTTGTGGTGGCTGGATTTGTCTTTGCTTTATGCGATTGGTATGTTGTCTCATCTTTCAACGATGACTTATTGTGGTCTCACTTGCGATGACTCGATGTGGCATGTGCGATGACTATGTGTTTGCCAATGTTAATTTGTTGCGTCTATCATGTTTTTGCAACAAATTCGTACTGGAGACATCTTGTGGGGTAGGGCAGTGCTTGTGGTAGCCGTTTAGGTTGTTGTTTGTTTACTTGCACAAATTTACTCCAAATCAATTTCTTGATCATTGGAGCTTATGTACCCAATTGGCAACCCTTATAATTGTTTGTGAAGTTCAATGAAATACCATTCTATTGTTTCTTATCAAAAAAAAATAAAAAAATCATGTCATTGTTTCACTGACTATAACAAATCTACAGCACAGTTAGGATTCAATGTAATGCAATAATGTAGGGTGTATATAAGTTTAACCACAAAAATAAAAACTTGCATTTTTCATTTCAACCATGACATTATTTCATTGAGAATTACATTAACATAGTTGTATTTTCAATATGCATGCAAGTGCTCCGAAGGCTGAGAAGGAAGTTTTTTCGTTTTAGATAGCCAAGCCATTATTTCAAGGAGCACTACAAGATGATTGTATTTTGTATGCAATACAAAGATGTAGGGTGCAGATAAGTATCACTTAACTTGCAAAGAAAATTGAAGAGACTTTCTTTCTTTCTTTCTTTCGTTCTTTCTTTTGGGTAAATGGAGAGAAACTTTCTTTTGTATCATGTCATTATCACGTTGGGTTTCATAATGTGTAATATGAGAATCAAGTTTCATGTAAAGTTATGAGAAAAACAAAAGCCGAGTTTCATATATTGTCGTAGAAAGCTCGAGGCTTTAGATAGAGAGATTTTAATATGTAACAAAGTGTATATTCTTATCACTGTCTCATTATATAACATATATCACATTATGATAGTGATACTAATAAAAGAATATAGTCTCAGCTGTAACTTGTACGAAAAAATCTACCTTCAAGCAGTGGCAAAGCCAGGATTTCTCGGGGAGGGATAGTGTCTACGAATTGCTTCACGATAATTAGGTGGATAATCAAACATTCGACGTCTATGTCCAAGGTCTGCAGGAAGGTTAGCCAATATTTCATCCAACTCAGTGACCTCACTTTGTTGTGAACTACTCAGAATATTCGAATGAGGACTTCTTGGAATATTTGAAGGAGGAGGAGGACTACTCGGAATATTTGAAGGAGAAGAACTACCCGAAATGTTTGAAGGATGATTTAAGCATTATTTCTTATAGTATCGTTCCATTACGTAACTGTAAAATGAAAAGAAAAAAAAATTCTTAGACTCTTAATCCTAGAGTAGACTATACTAATATGCATAATAACTAATCCAACCAACAATTCAATTAATCAATACCAATAAGCATACAAATTATTCAATAAATAAATATTCAATTCAACTAATCATATGAAAAATTGTATACATTATGTAATAATTCAATTAATTAATCAATAATCAAGAATTCAAATTTTAATTTTCACCCTAAAAAATAATTTATTAATTTCATATCAATAATCATAGAATCATATCAATAATCAATAACCAATAACCATATTAGTACATTACCATATGATTCTATACCAATTAAACAAATATGATTCCATATTAGTGCATTACCTTGGACGAAGACGAAGGAAGACTCCACCCCCCCCCCCCCCCCCCCCCCCCCA
>JADOBS010299742.1:0-10005 GCA_015708375.1 Cydonia oblonga | reverse complement strand
ATGTAACCGTTTTCTCTGCGATTCCACATTCTTCCCCTTGCAGCTGGAAACAAGTATTAAAAATGGAGATCTTCAGGGCTTTCAATTCTTTAATGAGGCTGCAAAGCATCTCTCGTCAACAACTAGTAGGAAAGATCATCGGAGTGGGTATCAAGGAACCTCTGAGGTGGTATTAACTACTTAAGTTCCATAGCAGTTTTGAAAATTGTAGGTAGATTGTACCCATGTCTGACACAAGCTTAATCGGTTTTACGTCATCTGCAGGGGAAGAAAAGAGGAAATAAGAACCTTCCATCCAGTGATGAACAATCGAGAAACGAGATTGACGATTCTGGAGTTCCTAAGAGGCCCTTAAAAGATCGTGAGCGCTCGAATGAAGAGGAAAATTAAAGAAGGAAACACTAGAGGTCAGGGTTTGATGCAAGCAACTTGAATTTCAGAACGCAGCCTTGTGCCTTACAAAGTATCATGAATGTTAGATAGTCATCTTTTACTAAAATAAAGACAGCCGCGACTGCAAGCTCAGCGCATGAGGAAGCGTCGAGAGATACCATACAAGAAATGTAGTCCGATATCGCTAGCTGCACACTGATATGAATTAGAACAAGATGATGACGACGATGAATTCACATGATGGAGAGTCTAGATGCCTTTTTCTTTAGCGACGCTGGCGGGCTAAGCGCCATGGTTTGTTCATCGATTAAGTTATTTTGTTTTAGGAAATGACAGATGAAGATGAAGTACAAGATCATGAAATAATCATTTTATTTACCATTGACATCTTAAATAACGCTCCAAGTATGGTGTGTCTCGTAAGTAAGTACATCTTTTGGTTACTTGGATCCCGATGCAGATTTCTTGATAGGAAAGGGACTCAGGAGCCCCGTCTTAAAACAATAATCCAGAGCAACAGCAGCAGAAAGAAAAACAAAAAGACTCTGAGATACGTAAATCGCTCCATCAAAAGCATGTGATAGGAAGCTACCGGCGTTCAGTTCCAAAGGCCTTCCACCATCCAGTGTAGCAAGCCCCTTGACAACACCGAAGGCTGCAGGCGCTCCGGTCTTGAGTTGAACGTTGTCAAAGTCTCTTCGTAATGTGTATCGAAACGTGACTCCAAATAGAGCGCAGCTAGCGAAGGTGACTCCCAGAGGGAGGATGAGCTCGGAAATGGTTGCCACTTGAGTGAAGGAGAAGGGCAATCCGGCAACAGTGCCGACAAGGGCGGAAACCGAGGCTGCCTTGATCGATTGCCATCTCTCTTTATCCTTGTCTATCTCCTTATTTTCGGTCTCTGCAGAAGCATATCCGTCTCCGAGTTGATCCTCGTCTTGTGAGAGGGCACGTTCGGCTTCTTCAACCATGGATTTCGCTTCTGATATCTCCTTTTGACATTGTGCAATCTTCAATGCAAACACAGTTAACAATCTTAGCAGGAACGGATGCCCAACAACATATAACACGTCAATTGTCATTGTCTTTGAACGAAAATTTGAGTCGGCAACAAAAAAATCTTAACAACTCAACAGAATTAAATGACAAACCAATGTTTTCAACAAATAAACTGACCATTTACACTTACAAATTACACAAACAACCGAGTGGGAGCTGATATCGACACTCCAAAATAGTCATCCCGATAATAAGATCAGGAACAGATGCCCAACAACATATAATACGTCTTGTCAATGGATTTGAACAAAATTATAGTAAGAAACAAAAAGAAAATCTTAATAACACAACAGAATCAAATGACAAATCAATGTTTCAACAAATAAAATGACCATTTTACTTGCAAATTACACAAACAACCAAGTGGAAGCTGATATCGACACTCTAAAATAGTCATCCCCGATAATAAGATAAGCAGATAGAGTGCACGATGACTATTTTGAAGCACTAATAACAATTCTCCATCGAATAACTTTAAGGAAATATAATAAGGCACGTAAAACAAAAACCCAATTCAGGAAACACACAAAAATTGGGAATTGGGAAGAGTGAGAACCTCAGAAGCTCTGCTTTCAAGTTGGGCAATGTAATCCCTGACAAGCTTGGCCTCAAGTTCCTGCCTTTCAATCTCAGCCAGCTCTCTCTTGGCAATCTCAACCCTCTGAGACGCCTTTTCCAACCCATCGAGCAACTCCCTGTTCTCTTCTCTTTTCAGGAGCTCCTCCACTTGCTCTCCCACAATGCCACTCAGTGCCTTCTTCAGGCCGCCGCCCTCTCCAGCGGTGCCGCCAGTCGTGCACTTTGCTATGAGGGGTCGATGAGGTGGGGAAGGAGGAGAAGCTCGGGGGAAGAGCGCAGAGGAGGATTCTGATGGGGTGAGGAGTTTCGGTGGGAGGAGATGAGATGTGGGGTTTGTGGAGGGAGCCCAAGCGAGCTTGATGGTTGAGGGCATGGTGGTCACTGGAGGATTTTGTTATCCTATCTCGTGTTTTGTTTGAGGAAGTACTCACCACTCACCTCAAACTCATGCTTGTAGAGATTTTATGGGTAAATTACAAAAATTTACATTAATTATTGGGTTATTAACAGTTTCATACCTTATTTTTAAAAAGTTTCAATATCATACCGTATCTTCGAATTTGTTATAATGTCATACCTTCCGTCAGTTGTCTGTCAATTCCTCTGTTAAATGTTGACGTGACAAGTGATGTGGCACAATTCTTCTGTTAAATCATTTAATATTTATAAATATTAAAATAATAATGAATTATATATTAAATATTTAAAAAATATTAAATGATTTTTTTTAGTTTTTAATAATATTTTTTTAGTTTTTTAATATAAATTGTGCCATGTCACTTACCACATCAGCATTTAACAGAAGAATTAAAGCACAACTGACGGGAGGTATGACATTGCAATAAATTTGAAGATACGGTATGACATTGAAACTTTTTAAAGACGAGATATGAAATTGTTAATGATCCAATAGTTGAGGTAGATTTTTGTAATTTACACAGATTGTACCTGTACATTTGAGATCTTGAGTTCCAACCTTCTCACCAATATCGTTTAATTAAAAATAAACGAAAGAAGTGACTCAATACTATAGTTTGGTGATATATCTATTCAGTTGTAAGTGAGAGATTTTATGTTCGAATCTCGTAAATAGCGAATTCGATACCAAATTAGGTTGCTCAATGTGTGGTTTAGTCAAACTCTCAATTCCTTTAGTGTAAAATATATCGTTGTACTAAAAAAAAAAAAACTACAGAACTCATGAAGGGAAAATTTGGAATAATATGGAAACTACACGACACATGATTGTTATGACATACTAATTATAATGTGGAATCCACTTACTTTGATTTCCTTTGTGTTAGTAAACGTAGAATATGTCAAGAATGAGAATAATACACATACCATTATGTATGTTTGATATTTGCATTCAATATCCAAGTAGATAAGATGTATTTCTACATGTGTTTTCGGTTGAAATTCTCTACTCTATTAAACTAATGTAGAAGTTCCGAATCTTTTCCCTCTCATTGACAATAGTAAAATTTAAGAGAAAAAAAATATTTGCATCTATCCTTCTCACATACCAGTGATGCCTCGTTAGCGATCCCACATACCAACAATGCCACATTATTGACCTGGAGACGTTGTCTCCATCCATCCTCTGGCGAGGTTCGACGGAAGCTTGTGGTGGCCTATTTTTCTTTTGATACAACGATCCAATGTTATTGATATTTGTGTGACCTTTTCATCAAAGTGGCCTCGTTAATGAAGAGAAATGTATATAATTTTGCTACGAATATCGAATACAAGAGAGAAAATACAAAGTACATAAACATCCAAGACAAAATTCTCTTAAAAAACATGTCATTGAGTTGAATTATAAAGGTCGTAATCGTTCCTTTGGTCGTCGCGGTGATGCCCTCTGCTGCCAGTTTCTGAATGATGGCTCAATCTGCTGCGTGAAGGATTCCTACAGTCAAACCTCCCTCCAAGTTGCTTGAGCCATTTCCAGCCGGTCAAACCAAAGGCGTAACCGCCATCATACAGGGGCACGTCGGATCCGTTGTAATCTGCTTTCCTCGCTTGGTTGTCCATCCAAAAGGACACCGAATGCGCAGATGCCCTTCTATGCCAGCATGAAGAGCCGGAAAGAACATCTCTTCACTTGATTCCGCCGAAAGAACGTCTCTGTCATCTCACATTTTAACGTTAATTCTCGTATTAATATTATAATATATTCTGTCAAAAATATAAAGTAGCAAAGAGTCTGTGGACAGTCCTGAGAAATGCTAAGGAAACTCTCTTATAATGTTGACACAAAAATTGAAGGGGTAAATAGAAGACAAATTGCAACAGTCACACAATCAACAATTAATTATAATAAATGTTTAAACCAATATTCCATAATTAATTAAAAATTATTTGAAGCTGCTGTCAAAGTTGATAGCAATCCCTTTTATTGACATTTTATGTCATGCTACATAGAAATTAGCATTTAGTTGGAAAACACAGGTACTGTTTTTTTTTTTCACTGTTATATTGATGTTGACATTTTGACTCTTAGCATTCTCAGGATATTATTAAGAGAAATGTTGAGGAAACTCTTTCAAAGTGAGACTTTTCATGGATTGTCTAACACCTATGTTTTTTGGCATAATGTTATGAAGTTAAATGGTAAAAGTAATAATTTTTTTTTTTTAACAAACGATATCATACACTAAGGGAAAGAGGGTGAGTCTAGCCTCACATTGAGCTAGTAATAATGTGGTTCAAATTCATTTTTTGCGAGAATTGAATCTAAAATTTCTTATTTATCGGTAAAGAAATCGCAATATTAAGTGACAAATGGTAAAAATAATAAATAAAATAGTAGAAATAACTCCCGACTGTTGAAATCCCCGCTAAGGCATGCTTCCGCTAGTTGGCAGAGGGTTTAAGCACACACTCCCTATCGCCTTCCCCACCCACTACCACCGCCTACAACTCCACCTCTCCCGCTCTCTCATGGCCGCCGCCACTTCACCTAAGCGAGTCGGGACCCACAACGGCAGCTTCCACTGCGACGAAGCTCTCGGCTGCTTCATGATTCGCCTAACCGACAAGTTCTCCAACGCCGAAATCGTCCGCACCCGCGACCCCAAGGTTATTTATTTTTTTTTTTTTTCTCCACCCCTTTCCCACTTTCTGTTTGGTTCCCGAGAAAATTGATGATAAATGAAGTTACTTGGTTGAAATTTGAAACATTTGCAGCAACTTGTGATTTCCTATTGTCGTTGTTATTGTTTGTTTGGGGGTTTTAGGTTTTGGAGGGTCTGGATGCTGTGCTTGATGTTGGGGGTGTGTATGATCCTAGTCGGGATCGATACGATCATCACCAGAAGGGTTTCGAGGAGGTTTTTGGGCATGGGTTTAAGACTAAGCTGAGTAGTGCTGGTCTGGTTTACAAGGTATGTGCTTCAAAAGGTCGTAACTTTTTAGGGATTTAGGTAATGGGATTTGCAAGTGTGTAAATTTTCTTTTGTCAAATCTGTTTGAAGCATTTCGGGAAAGAAATAATAGCGAAGGAGCTTCAGGTCGATGAAGGTCACCTTGATGTGCATAGGTTATTCTTGGCTGTGTACAAAAGCTTTATGGAGGTACTACTAAATTCTGCATCTTTTTCTTCGTATTCTGCGTGAAAGTAGAATGGGTTCGTGCTGCCTTTAAATTTTTAACTTCATTTGAAATTGAACGGATGTGTTGATGCTGAAAACCTGTTACGTTGTAAATTAGAACGAAAACCATTATAAGGATTCCATTTTTTCCGTGATTCTTTAAGTTTTTATTGAAATATCATATGTCAATACTCATTTTGGTTTCTTTAATGTTCAGCAGTTTTATGTTGACATAAATTTTTCTTGTTTCAACTATGTTCTAGACATTATTGATTACTTGTAACAGGCAATTGATGCTGTTGACAACGGGATCAATCAGTATGATACGGACCAGCCTCCAAGATATGTGAATAATACACACTTGTCTTCAAGGGTAGGCAGGTTGAATTTGGATTGGATAGATCCCGATCAATCGTCTGAAAAGGAGAATGAAGCCTTTCAACGAGCAATGGAACTGGCGGGCAGCGAGTTTTTAAGTGTACGTCTGTCTTTTGTTAAGACTTAACAGAAATATGGAATATTCTCTTTACTTCTTCATTAATAAATTCACATTATCATTCTTACGTAATATATTTCTCTTGAATCGAGCACATAACCAAATAGAAGGGATTAAGACTTTGTTGAGGTTGTGTGTTATGGGGATTTATTTTAAGCATCCCTGTTTAATGGTCCTTTTTCCAATTTCAGAGTGTCCGTTTTCATGCAAAATCATGGTTACCAGCACGGTCTATTGTAATGGAGTGTCTCTTAGCAAGATGGAGTGTTGATCCTAGTGGAGAAATCATGGTTATGAATCGATTTTGCCCTGTAAGTATGCAAAGGTGTATTCTTTTATGCCAATTAAATACTCCTAGGCTTAAGCTTTCTCGTATCATTGTCTAATGCTAATGCTATTAGTTTTACAATTTCTTCATTACATTCAACTTTTTGAGCGGTTTATATAATTTTTATTTCACGCAGTGGAAGCTTCATTTATTTGAACTTGAAGAGGAGATGAAGATTGAGCCGCCCATCAAATATGTTCTCTATCAGGTACTATTATCTATCTGGTGTCCATGATCTCTTCTTTCTTAATATAATTTTTCCCTCCATTAATATGTACGAAATAGGAATGCATTTAGGTGCTATAATTATTCCCTCTTGTGAGTTTATCATGCGCAAAGAAAATATTAGGAAACCGAGTCACAACAATGGATATAATACATGTTAAGAGAGTTTTGGCATTTGGAAACTTGTTTGCCTGTAAATCTGCAAGTTCTTTCCATGCAAGTCCAAAATATATTTAGCTTCTTTATATAGATATTGGAAATGCAAGTAGCTTTAAAGGACGTATCTCTGGGATCATTTGGAAGCGTTGTCTATACTCGCATGACTTTCTGGTCTCATTTCTATTGCATGATATCTCCCTAACTTAGCAAAAACAAAATTTGAAAGTTTTCTATGACCTTTACGCTCCATTTAGTTATGCAGCTAATAATGTCTGCAATTTTTATCCGGAGAAGAGTCCCTAATTTTGTTATCACAATAAAATGATATGTAGGATGATAGGAGCAAACACTGGAGAGTTCAGGCGGTGGCGGTTGCTCCCGAAAGTTTTGAGAGCCGAAAGGCTCTTGCATCACAATGGCGGGGGCTTAGGGATGAGGAGCTCTCGAAGGAGGCTGGGATTCCCGGATGTGTTTTTGTTCACATGAGTGGATTTATCGGAGCAAATCAAACTTATGAAGGTGCTCTTGCCATGGCGAAAGCGAGTTTGAAGTTTGATTGAGCAGATTGACTTGCATTAGCGTGTTACTAATTCAGCTTACTAAATCTTGGGCATTTCAGCTACGTCTTGGCTAATTTCTCTTACTTTAGCCTCCATTTATTTCTCCTCGGGACCAATTTTGCCTCTCAACTGCGTTTTCTGATATTGTATTCGATGATAATTTTCCGGATTAAGTTGAATTAAGTAAACATTTTATTCAGCAATTACAGAATAAAAAACTGGTACATGGATGGATTGCGGAAGACATTAATTGTATTGATGTGTTCTCTGTCAGTGACTTGGAAGATGCGGTTCTAGCTCCTGGTCGCTGTGTGCTCCCAGAAATTGATGTCGTTTCAGCCCGTTTCGGTTGAGTGAAGGAACTTCCTAGCTCCACGCGACTTGCTGAATTCAGTTGAGCATATGTCTATCCGTTTGGCATTTTATGGGTTATACAAAACTTAAACCTCAGTTCCCGTCATCCAAAAAGACGGGAATAATTCCGAAATGAGAAAGACTTTCATGAAACGGACCAAACTGCGGCCGTTTAGCTAGATTACGTACTCTGAGACTCTGAGTTGAGTACAGTTGAATACATGCTAGACAGGCAAGAGCTCCAAGAGTCCAACATGCACGTGCACACGTGACAACCTCTCGTTTACCACCCAAAATTAATCTGCGTCATGACACACAGCTCAGCAGCTCACTACTCACTAGTCAGTCAAGTGAAAAGTTACAGCCTTCTCCCATAACCTAAAATCCCAACCGGCAACCATGGCCACACTGACTTACCCCGCCGCTGCCGCCACAGTCAGAGCCACCAAATCAACCACCCCACCAGCTTTCAGGAAAACCATCTCCGTCATCCCAATCAAACCCAATTCCATCTCCCCACTCAAAACCCTAAGCCGCACCTCCAAACCCACCACCTTCTCAATCAAATCCACCGCCTCCTCCGACCACTCCTCCACCGCTACAACCACAATCACCACCACCACCACCACCTCCATCTCCCCCTCCCCACTAACCCTCAAGTCCCGCCTCCAAAATGGCGAGACCCTATACGGCCTCTTCCTCCTCTCCTTCTCCCCCACCCTAGCCGAGATCGCTGGCCTCTCCGGCTACGACTTCGTCGTCGTCGACATGGAGCACGGCCACGGTGGCATACCCGAAGCCCTCTCCTGCCTCCACGCCCTGACCGCCAGCCAAACCCCCGCCATTCTTCGCTTGCCCGAGACCTCCGCAACTTGGGCCAAGAAAGCCCTAGATCTGGGCCCACAAGGCATCATGTTCCCCATGATCGAATCCTCCAAGGCCGCCAAGGAGGCCGTCTCCTACTGCCGCTTCCCTCCCGCCGGTGTCCGCGGATCCGCCCATACCGTCGTTCGCGCCTCCAGCTACGGCATCGACGAGGGGTATTTGAGTAATTACGAGAACCAGCTGCTGATCATGTGCCAAGTGGAGAGCGAGGAGGGCGTGAAGCACGCGGAGGACATCGCTACCGTTGATGGGGTCGACTGTATTCAGATGGGACCGTTGGATCTGAGCGCCAGCATGGGGTATCTGTGGGACCCAGCGAACAAGAAGGTGAGGAAAATGATGGAGGCGGTCGAGAAGGCCGTGCTGGGGTCTGACCCGAAAGAGGGCGGGGCCTACTTGGCTGGGTTCGCTATGCCCCACGATGGGCCTCGCGATTTGGGGACACGTGGATACCACATGGTGTCGGGAGCCGTTGATGTTGGGCTGTTTAGGGGCGCGGCGGTGGAGGACGTGAAGAGGTTCAAGATGAGCTTGATGGACGGTTTGGATGATGAGCAGGAGGATGAAAAGGATACTGATGAGAAGTACTGGAGCGAATGAAAAGGGACGTTGTTGAAAACATATATTTTTTTTTGGTAAATTTTTCGTTTTCTTTTTCTTTTGTAGTTGTATTGGGTCCATGGGTGTTTTCATAATAATGGTCATATTGCCAGCCAAATTACATAATTGGACCATCTCTATCTCTTTAGTTAAAATTTAAATTTTTTAGCTAAGAAAATTTAAGTTTTTAAGTTTTAACCTAGAAACAACTTTTATCCTTCAACCATTTTGGGTTAAGTTTTTAGCTTGAGATTATTAAAAAATGAATTTAAGATAATTTCTTTCTTAAAGTAACTTTAAAAAAGAAAAAATTATATAGACTATCATAATTTAATTTTATGAACATTTAAACAAAAAAAAAATTTAGACTCTGATAAATATTAAAAAATCACTAAACCGATACGATAAAACTTATGGAACATTACGAAAGAATATGAAACACATAAAATAATTTTTTTATTGAATTTGATCAAGTTAGATCGAAATCGTTGAATTCAATGAATTTATAAATATAAAACTAAAATAAATACACATATATATAGTGGGTCAACCCCACTAACCCCAAAAGGAATCTTGGGCTAAATTTGTTTCAGAAATGAGTTTTGAGTTTTAACTCATATTTGCCCCCAAAGGTTGAAGCAAGTTGGGGTAGGTTTTGAACCTAAAATTTAAATTTTACTCCAGAGGTTGGAGATGATCTTAGAAGGACCGGATAGGATGTAAAAAAAAAAAAATAAATAAAAAAAAAAAAATATATATATATATATATAT
>JADOBS010299741.1:0-10004 GCA_015708375.1 Cydonia oblonga | reverse complement strand
GTGTGGAAGCGTCAACCAAAGCCATAAAATATCTAAATGGTCCGCATGAAGGGTGAATCGGTCCACAAATATCCCATTGAATCCTTTGTAGAAAAAATAGGAGGATTTGAACGAATCTTTTCATAAGAAGGCTTAATAATAAGCTTTCCCATGGAGTAAGTTTGACATTTGATTCCTTGAATTGAACCTAAACTTTGGGTTAGTGGATGTCTGTGTGATTGAACTAATCTCTAATGTCCTTGAAACTCAACAACGTCTTTCTGAAACGTGGAGAATAAAGTGCCTCATCAATGGTCAAAATTGTACCATTGGACAACATTATACGTGCCTTACCATATCCTTCGATCAGGGTGATGGGCCTGAGAGGGTTGTTAGAGGTGCATTCTTAGGTATGAAGTTAGTGAAATAGATGGGTTCACGCAAAACCGTGTGAATGGTTGCACTATCTGTCAGACAACTAACTTTCCCATTATTCATACCTAGAATAAAAATTAATTTGAATCGGTCACATGCATAAAAGTTCTAAAAACAAATATCTATTCAAAATAATTTAAGTATTCAAGGGTGGTAATTAATAAAAACAAATCACCAACACATAATCCAAACATAAAGGAAAATTGTTCAAAATTAAACCAAAAAACAAGGGGGGTTGGCCACTATGTGGAATTCCGCCCTATTATTCTAAAATTTAACTAGAAATAGTTCATGTCTAATATTCTAATCTTTCATAGGGGTGGTATCGTCCTGAAAGTCAGAAACCTCCATCTTGGTACTTTCTGGTTCATCCATTTGCACAAAGTTTGATTCAAACTTCTTACTACGAGAATGATATTCAGCTACAACCTTATGGGGAGCACGACAAACGCAGGACCAATGGTCATTTGAACCACAGTGATACCACATGTCCGCATCCACGGTTTCATGTGCTTTGCCTTTATTCTTGAAGTTTAGGGCCTTGGGAGCGAGGTTAGGGCATTTCTAGGCTTGGTCTCCTCCCTTAGGGTGGCCTTGGATCTGTTGACCTTGACGCATATGTTGGCATTTTAGGTGTTGTTTTGTGCTATAATGTGCTTCAGGCATAGCAGTCGCCCCAGTAGGTTGAGCTTGATGATTTTTCATCAACAGATGATTTTGCTTTTCAGGAAAAAGTAAAACAGAGATCATAATTGAAAACTTAGTGAACTCCTGAGCTCTATATTGTTGTTGCAGGACAATATTAGTAGCAGAGAATGTCGAATATGTCTTCTCTAGGAGATCCTCTTCAGTCAAGGTCTCGTTACAGAACTTGAGAAGTGATCGGATTCGACAAACTTCAGAATTATATTCATTCACAGACTTAAAGTCTTGGAAGCGCAAATGTTGTCAGTCATGTCTTGCTTCAGGCAAGAAGATGTCCTTTTGGTAATCAAAGAGATCAGCCAAAGCAACATAGAGTGCTCGTGGATCCTCTACAGCAAGGTACTTGGCTTGCAGTGCATCATGAATGTGTCTTCGGATGAAGATCATGGCAGTGGCTTTCTCAACTTCGCCTACCGGGTTGTCCATCTCATCTTAAATGGTAAGACGAAAATTCTTTGTAGTGAGGTGGAGCTTCACATCTTGGACCTACTTGAGGTAGTTTCTTCCAGAGACCTCTAAAGCGGTGAAGTCGAGTTTGTTCAAATTCGACATGTTCCTATCACAAAATAAATGGACAAGGGTGGTTAGTGTAATGGAGAAAAAAATCAATCCATTCATCTAGGAGTAGAACATTCAGGTTCTAATAGACATATATTAGTTTAAATTTGCATGAAAAAACTTCAAGTTTTCAAATGAGGCATGTTTCTAGAAACTTCAGGTTTCGAAATAATTATGAACTTCAGGTTCATATGTTCCTACAGACAAATGCAAATATATATACAAAAATATGCAATAGTAAAATATGCAAATAGAACTTCAGGTCTATAATTATAATTGAATTAATTATTTGGACTTTGGGCCAAATTTAAAGTGTGGGTGAAAAAATTATAAAATCAAAATTGTCTAAAAATAAACAATTAAACCTCAGGGTCCAAAAATATGGACCAAAGCCCAAAGGTGCTGGAAAAATTAAAGACGTGAGGTCCAAGCCCAAATTTGGGCTAGAATGGGTTGATCATGTCAAAGGGTTTCAGGCCCAAGGCAACAAACGGGCTGCAAGAAAGCCAGACCCAAAGCATAGGCCCAAACAGGACGCTGATCAGGTGCGACATAGACACACATACACCAGCAAAAGCTGTGATTGTGTGTGACGTGATGTATGAAAGAGATGACAAGAGCCCAGAATGACTCAATTGGTTCTTGGGCCGGGTTATCACCAAAGGCCAAAAGGCTGGTGATGTGGATCAAGGTAATAGGCACAAGCAGGCCCAACAAAAAGGTATTGTGTGAGATGGACCAAAGGAATCCAAGGTATTATGGTGAATGTTCATGCTATCAAGGCTGCAAAAATATCGAGATAAAAACTGTTGTTTTGAAAGAACCTGATTGCGTGATGATATTAGTGAACTGGTTTGATGCAGAAAACTTCCACATCAGATTCCTAGACGCATCGGCAGAAGCATGCTGATAATGTGTTGTGGCCTATATTGAACTGATAGGGAGAGAAAGGGTCAGCGGCATAAAGAGAGAATATAGAGAGATATGTGTTTGTATGGTTGTGTAGAGGATATTGTTATTCCCCCTATGTAGTGCCTTTATTTATAGTAATAAGAGAAAAGAAATCATTATCCTCCAAGGAATACAAGTTCTAATAAAAAAGAATAAGTAGAATAAAATCTAAAAGAAGTTTATAACAATTTTGGACCAAATTCCCTCCAAAATTTAAGCTGCGTTGCACGTCTCCAACAACAACAAAGTTTCACGTGGGTCCCATGATTTGATGGCTTTGTCAGCCATTATCCACTCTTCCAACGACTCTTTTCTTGGAAGGATAGTGGAGATGATCTGGCCGTTGGTTAATCCAACGAACCAGTTTAAACATTATTTTTTAATTTTAATTACATTACATCAAATGACTGAGATCAAATATAAACAAATCTAACTGTAAAATAAAAAATCCAACGGTCCAAAATTAAATTCAAATGCTAAAACAATTTTAAAATTTTTATTTATATCAAATTTCATCCAAAACTCTATAAATACTTATGTATTTGTTCAAACATATTCACAAAAAAAAAAAAAAATCACTTTCCTCATACAATTCTTCCATTTTTTCTTTCCATCCACTTTCAAAAATATTTCTTCCCTTTTCCAAATTTTTCAAGGTGCAAAAAGATCATGTTTCATTAAGACTCAAAAAATAATTGAAAAGCATGATAATGCACCCGAAGAACAGGTTCGAATGCACTTACTCATGGAGAAGCAAATAGAAAAGGAAGATGAAAGGTTTGAGTTTGATGTAATGAAGGAAGACCCCAACAAATATACTCCAAGGAGGAAGAAATTCTTCCGTGACAAACAAGATGGAGTTATAAGACGCCATATCGCAAGGAATGTCACCACCAAGTCAACCAAATCCCTATGAATATTAGTACTAGTAATTGTTATAATTTTTGTTTGCTAATGTCTATTGTTTTAATTATTGTGTTTTAATTTTGGGAACTTTAACGTAAAAGCTTTTGATACTGTTCACCTTAATGAAAAACCACATTTTTACATTAAAAAATCAATCCTGATACTATTCACTTTACCTTTTATTTTGTCCTTATAGTTAAAACTCAAAGTTTTAAAACTTTTTTCATTAGTTTTCCTTTTAATTTTATGCAATGTTTTAATTATAGTTTGTATTAGTAATTGTTGTAAGAATGAATTTTGAAGTTGTGTAATTTTTCATTATTTATCGAAATTTAAATATTTTAAATTAAAATGTTTATAAAAATAAATTAGGATAATCTATATAAATTTTTTTTCTAAAAAAGTTGCCAAAAAAAAAAATTAGGCTAAAATCATTATTTAATAATCTCGAGCTAAAATTTTAAAGCATAAGGGTCGAAAAAAACAAGCAGCTTTTAGGTTACGGTTTAAAATTTTCTAGCTTTATCTCCAAGGGTTGGAGATGATCTAATTGGAATAAAGTCTCGAGACCAATACTCTAATTTCCTCTTGTCGGAATATGAAATAGTCGAAATTCTAGAAAATTAAAGAAAAAATGCATTAATGTATGCCTGAAAATTTACATTTCACGACAATATCGTCATGACAAAGTACAATGTTACACAGTTAAATTATCTCTAATTATACGGAGAGAATACCCTAATGTAATAACAGCTACGATGTCAACCTTTTGTGGTTGGGTATTGAGTAAACAAATGAACTGTGTTTCCCTATCATCAAATTTCTTTTCTTATTATGATGCAACCAAAGCTTCTCAGATTCATCCGTATAAAAACTGCGAATCTGAATCGCTCGGTTGTGGAAAATAATAAATGGATCTAACCGCATCTACGAAGGAGAAAATAAATAGCAGATTAAAACTTTCAGCTTAATACCCAATAAAGCATTACCATCGTCGGGACACCAAGGACTCCAAGCCCTTCAAAATGTGAACCTGCATCACAGGGAAATGCAACGCATAAGTTCTGAACTTTACAATATTTTTTGGACCAGAACTTCGCAAACACAAAACTATAACATAAAAATGAGCAATGATTTTCACACTATCGTTTTCTCCTTCTGCACCCTTCCTTTAAGTCTCTTGATTCTCCTTTGGTTTATTTAATCCAAATATTAGTTTATAGGGAGAGTGCAGGGGAGTAGAATAACGAAAGAAATAAATAATCAACCAACGAAAAATCTTTCTAACCACTTCTGGCTTTTCAAGAGAATCTTTCAAACGGCTTCTGGCTTTTCAAATTGCAAAAGTTGCAAGAAGCGCATGCAGTACAGCCCAGTATAATATTATGCCAAGCCTTAAAACAGGTTTCCGCATTAGAGTTCGATCGCAAGATACCCTGAAAGGTTGTGTACAAGACGATTTAGTTCTCACAAAATCAAGGTAAGTTTCAAATCGAAATATTACCAAGAAAAGAAAACAAGGACTGGATACGCTTACCAAAGGCCATCAACTATGTTAGCCACGGGTCTAGTAAATCTTGGAACAATTCTTGAAGTCGTGAGTGACTTGAAACCATGAACTACAGCCGAAGAAAACAAATGTTAAACCAGTAAGAAATGCCTTCAGCAACCACCTGACTTGGTATTGAAGGGCAAAGACCAGTAAAAGATGGCAGCAATTGTATCAGCATGGGATTACCTTTATCATCCTCTTCATCTTCCAACCTACTACTGCTCCCAGACTCCATATCTATGGCAATTGCAACTTGGTCATTATTGCCCTTGCGCAAACTACGGACTAGAGGTGCAATTGAGGTCCCAGCTTTCGCCCAGTTGTTTTTCTATTAAAAAAAATCCACAAAATAAAGTTTTTAATGACATTACAATACTCTGACAAAGGGCGAGAGAATGTAAGGTGGTAATTAAATAAATAAACAAACATATAAACATCTCACCGCAGGCTCGACCTCAACAATTTCAGAGGTGCTACTAGTTCCCCGACCAGAATCTTCCACACTGTCAAGCAAATTTAGCCGTGATTCCTTCTCATGTAAAGACTTCTCAAGAGTTTCTCCTTTGCGTGTTAATTCTTCTACCTTACTCCTTTCTGCTTGCAACAGTGTATCCTTGCTTTGAGCCACAGTTCGTAGATCCCCCAATTCTGAAATAACAGAATCAATCTTTTTCTTGAATATTTCCCTGTAGTCAGAAACTTGATCACTGTTCTGATCCCCATTGTGCACCCCAACCCGAGCAATATTCATGTCAAACCATGTTAATAACTCATGGATCTCTTCTGAACTTCTCTTGTTGCTGTTTTGTGATGCAACAAGAACATCATTCATGCACCTAGTGACCTCTTGCCTTAAGAAGGATATCTCATCATCCCGTTCTTGCAACTGTGATTGGAGCTTTTCCACCTCACCAAGGAGGCTCGCAGACAGATGATGTAGTTCATCAAACTTACTCACAGTGATGGAAAGCCTTTTCATAACCTTCCCGCGGGAAGTTTCAAGGTTCTCCAAATCTTGGTTCTTTTGTTCCACAACCTTTTCCAGTTCCTTAATCCTGGAAGTGCAACCTTGCATCTGCACCTCCTCCTCATCAAGTGCTTGCATTAGGTCCTCAATTTCTGCAATCACAAACAATTTGATAATTGGTGATTATTTAATATAACCATTTCAAATTTCAATCAAATATAAAAACTATATTAGACTCAATAACTGACCTTGATCTTTAGCAGCAATCACATCAGTTAGTGATCTCACCCTCTCTTGTAACTCGGTAGAATTAGCACGGCCATCTTCTAATTCATTCACTCTCTGCTCCAATAAGTTACGCTCACCCTTCATCACTTCTATCTGTTTCTCCAAATCATGCACCAAAGATTTTGAAGATTGAAGATCTGTTGAGTAACTTGTTGCAGCTGCTTCAGCTTGCTTGATTTGACTTACAAGCTCCGTGCAAATCCTTTCCTTTTGAATGTCCTTCTCCTGAAGCTCTTTCTGCAACTTTGAAATGGTAATCTTCAACTCCTTTTGGCTACCTTCCACAATTTCCGTTGTCAGAGAACCAAAATCACTCACAGTTGACAATAGCCTGTCTGTCACACTCCTGACACATTCCTCAGAGCGAAACTGGTCTTCTCCACTAAATGAAAGTCCATCCTCAGAATAATTTGCTAATTTCAATCTCATCCCTTGTTCTCCAGCAGACCAACCATTTCCAACCAATTCAGCTTTTCTTCTGCCCATTTCCATAACTGAACTAGTGCATGCTTCAAAAAGCAAGGCAATATTTCGGCGCAAGAGAAGAAGCTCATTGTCCTTTTCCTTTTCAACCCTTTCCACATGCAACAAGTCTCTCTTCAAGGCTTCAAATGACTCATTTTTGGAAGTTAATTCTCCATGAACAATTGCCATTGATTTAGATACACTGCTAGCTTTTTCATGTAATGAAATTGAGTGTTCATCTAAGTTTTCTTTAAGCACACCAATCTCCATCACGAGTTCTTGCAGATAATACCTCACGTAAGTAAAGATTTCAATTATAAAACTGTCATCAAATTGGCCATGCATGTTGGAGTCTGGCCAAGAATTTGTCGAAATAAAGTTCTCCTGAACAGGGAAGCCAAAATTAGAAGATGAGAAAAAAATGCACGAAACTTGATAAAAAATAAAGATAACAAGAGAGAAGAATGCTTCACATCAAATTTAAAGACTATAATTGTCATTCAACATAAAAGAATAAACAATTATGATATAAGAATAATACTCATTAGTGAAGATGATGATAATAACAGTAATGGTAATGATAAGACTAACTATAATCCAAAATTTGGATACCAAGTGATGTGACCGTTTTTATCTTCATTCTTAATCCCACATACTGTCATACGAGTCCCAATTACTTTTAGCGAAGATAATGGCATTCCATCTGTCGCATCAGTTGCTATCCAAAAAGTTGGAATTTATAAATAAAGCAGACCTATAAATAGATGAGAGAGAAATACATATACATGAAACAATTCTTCAATAATCATTTCTCACTTAAGAGGTTTCATTTCTAGTTTAACCAGCTTACTACAGTCAACAAAGCATACATTTTCCAAACAAAACCACTGCACTCGTCTGACTTAAAAATGAAGGCTATTTGAATTTTCGGGCATAGGGAAGGTACAACAGAATTCAAACAAAGGCATACAAAACAAAGGACCTATAATTGGTAGAAAATGGCCTTTGACAAACCATATGGAATAATACGAATATTTAAATATGGGCATATAAAACTGGAACAAATAATCAAGCATGTGCACATAAAAAGGTACCTTGTCTGATTTGCTCGTGATGAATCCACTGTTTGTAGTGGAAAGGGGCACATCAACCACATCAGTAGCACTGCTTGATTTGAGGCAGGAATCAATACCAGACTCCAGGTTGTGCAAAAATACCAAGTCCTGGTGAAAAATACCAGCCAATAAACAACTAATATCATGAAACCCCTTCCTAAGTTGATCTACACCAGACTTTAGTCCTGAAAATTCAGAAAATTGGTGTTTTCTTTCCTCAGAGTGAGCAGCAGAAACCATTTCAAGACGTGAAAGAGCTTCGAGCTTGGCGGCCTCTGCAAGATCCCTTTCCTTGGAGAGTATAGCAAGTTCACTCGCAGATTTTGCTAGTTCTTCCTGGAGACCATCATTTCTCTCTTGAACCTCATTCAGTTCTGCAAGGAGTAGCTCTGATGCTCTTTTTGATTTCCTAGCTTCTTGTTCTGAAGAAGCCATATTCGCACGCAAATCACAGCACATTTTCCCGATTTGTTCTAACTTAACAACTGGATCACCAGAATTATCATCCTCTGCAACGTCTATGTTTCCTAGAATATTTATGATTAAGCTCAAAGTATTTCCTTTCTCCTGCAAATTGTTCTCAGCTTCTTTCAAACAATTCCGCAAGAATAAACTCTCAGACTCTAGGGCTTCTACCATCCCTGAATAAGCAGACAAATCCTTGAACTTTTGTTCATATTCTGCAAGTTTACCTTCGCCTATCTTGGTCTCAGATCTCAAGCGTTCCACCTCAGAATTGATCTCATCAATATTTTGTTTCAGACTGTCACGCTGTTGCACCAATTGCTTTCCTTTTCTAACTGCAACGTTTAACTTCTCTCTAACAGAAGCTGACTTCTGCTCCTCCTGATTAAGAAGCCCTTGCAACTCATTCACTTTTTTATCTAGCACTTCTAACTCACAAGCCAAAGACCGTTGCTTCGCCACATATCCATCTCTCTCCTCCTTCACATCCAAAATTTCACGTTGAACCTCCTCCAACTCTTTCTTCAAAGCAACTGTATCTGATTCAGCAGTATCAGGTGTACTTGCGCTTCTCGCTTCAACAACCATTGCTTCAGAATTTTCAGTATGAATACCATCGGCTGCAACCCCAAACACTGGTTTTTCTGAGGAAAGAGTTGAATAATTCTCTAAAAGCTTATTCAGTAACCCTTCAAAGCACTCAATGCTGCTTTCACCAGAATACTCTGAATTTGTTCCAGGATCCCGTAATGCATCAGTAACCAGACCCTGCAATCTTCTTATGTCATCTTCTAAGCTGAGAATTTGCTTCTCAATCCCACGCAGCTTGGCTACATTCTCCTGCAAATCAGAAACTTCCTCCTGCAGTTTTTCATTCTCAAGCTCAAACCCAGCTGTATTGGCTGAAAGTTTATTATGATCATTGATCAGAAGCTCCAATCTTTGAGAAAGATTATTTCTCTCATCAATAAATGTTTGAAGGTCTTCCTCAAGGTCAGATGTTCTCCTTCTTGAGTCTTCCAAATCAGCAGTTAGCGTTACACAATGGCTCTCAAGGTTAACAACCTTCTGCTGGAGAGACATATTATCACCCTGCACCTCTGAAAGTTCTTTTTTTAACCACTCAATCCTATCCTCCGGCTCCAAGGACCGCAGATGCGATGGCATATCAATCCTGTCTAAAAGTTCCTCCCATCTCTGGACTAAGTTGTTCCTTTCCATTAAAGATTGCTCTAACATTTCATTCTGTTCAGCCAACCCATAGAACTTACTTTGAAGTTCATCATATTTTCTTTTGAAATCATCACTGAAATCTGAACTTGGCTGTACATCATCTTTCCAGGAATCCATAAGAACAAAACCAGCATCAGATGAACCTCCTCCAGCGGAACTCTTCTGATCTGAATCTGTCTGAGGTAAAGTATTACCAGTAGCTGACCTGGCCAGCCAATCGATCTTTTCAATAATATCTCTCGAATGAAAATGCTCTGACAGATCAAGGTCTTCTAAAATCTCTTCTATTCTCTGAAGGACAGAGTCTTTGAGAAGGAATGATTCTCTTAATGCAGTAGCAGAATTGCGAATGTATGAAAGCTCAGATTCCAGAGCTTCCACACGC
>JADOBS010299740.1:0-10004 GCA_015708375.1 Cydonia oblonga | reverse complement strand
GCTGCTTTGGAAAACTGGCTTTTTTTCAAAGCACACGGAGCTACAGTGCTCCTTTAATGAAAAGACCCACTATCAGACTGCTTTTTTTTCCAAAAGCACTTTTACAAAAAAGTTTACCAAACACTCTACTGCTTTATTTCACAGCTGCTTATTCTCACAGCACAACCGCTTATTCTCACAACAGCTTTTTTTCAAAGCACAGCAATACCAAACCAGCCCGAAATCAACTCCTTTGCAGTTTGAAATAAGGGCAAGATAGCTTCAGCTACATATATAAGTGATGTCTGTGCCGAGGATGATATCACAACCTTGAGAAATTAGCTTCCTTGATGGCTTCTATATGATCTCTATATCCCCACTCTAATCTTCTTCTAACCAGTTTGTCCAGAAATGGCGGTCAAAGATTTAAGTTGACATTTTGCGTCAGTAGGTCAAGCGCTTTTGAGTTACCATACGTCGGAAACACATGGTCAGCAGACCAAGCGGCAACCATAGAGCAAATGCCCCCGGAGCCGCACCCCAACTCCAACACCTTTTTCCCACTGACAATAGTTGGATTTCTGGTTAAAACAGAAGCCATGAACCGAGCTGATACCCACAACATTAAACCAGTTGATTTGCAAGTGTGTTGATACACTTTGGATAACTCTTCGATCATGAAAATCCAATCATCCAGCTCTAGCTCAATTACCCAAGAGCAAGAATGTCTTACAAAATAAGTCGAGTCACAACCTAATAAAAGCTCTAGTTCTGCAAACAATAATGAAAGTTTAAGCATATTTGTGGAAGGAAAAAAGATGAAACTTTACTCCGTCGTCATTGGAAGGTAACTAGGTAAGACACCAAACATTTCCATCGCCACTCCTTCGAAAATGTCAACCTCCAAATCATTCACAGGTTTCTTCAAGATCTTCTCATTGACCTCTAGCACGATTTTCTCTTGACCATGATGATCTACTTCGATTGCTGCTTCTGTTTTGGTAGAGGAGTTTGTATCATCTGAAAGGCGGAATACAGCTTGAACCCAACGCCTGGAATGAAAAACAAGAATTACATTTTTATCAGAGGAGATTATTAGTATAAGAAAAACCCAAAGGAAGAGCAGGATTTAATCAAAGTGACAACCCTCATCCACATACAGAACCTACAACCCTAGTGAAAGTAGGATTGTTTACCGATTCATAACCAACTCCCTTGACCAGAGTTCTCAACTTGTTTACGGCATCGAAAATGAGCTCGTTAAGAACTCATTAAGAACTCATTGGAAAAGTAGAAAGCACGCTGGAAATAATAAGGGATTACAACCAAGCTTGTACACTGAGAAAAAAAAGTAAAAAGTAGCTCAATGTACAAGCACTGAAGCACATGCCAGAAAAACTTACAGTGCCATCACCCCTAGACATAAAAGTTTTCACGTATCTTTTGGTCTTTGCAATTCAATGTTTCCTGTCAATTACCAATAAAATAACAAAGAAGTTAACTTCCATATCTTATAACCATCTTTCAAAAGGGAAAAAAAAATCAATCGATAATAAGGATGAACTTCAAAATACACTCATATTGAATATCAACCTGAGAAAGGTCACTAATAGAATAGTCACGAAATAGCACACGACCGTTTGGGCAAGAGGAATCCACAAATTTCATCACATATGAAGAGGCATGCACTACTTCTATTAAAATAGCTGCTTGAAATAGAAGTTTATCGGTTACCTTGAGAATTTTTCTAATATTCTTCAATAATAGAGGCATCTTCTCTGGAGAAACTGCAGATAACACAGAAATCCACTTAACAAGTCAGCAACTTCTACGTAAAAAAACCACTCGTCAAATTTAACCACTGGGGAAAGTTGCTCAATATGTTCAATTTATATGCCATGGTTACAATATCCACATTAGACGAAGAAATCTGCTTGCTTAGATCGTCAATGGTAGATCACAATCAAATGCGCTAACAAGGGTATCTGTGAAGTCTTTATGTGTCAGCGATAACAACATAAAACTCGTTGTGCATCACTTGTCACGTCTATTCAGTACCAACTACCAACCTCAACTGAACTTACTATTTTTTTACTACGTGTATTTTATTGGTCAAACATGAGCAACATCCTCGAACATATTAATATCCTTTGCCATGGAACTAGCAAGTAAATGCACAAGAAAACCAGACCTTAACCAAGTTAACAGCCTTTATGAAAAATAGCATGCATGGATAAAAACATCTGCATACATCGCAACCAGTGGGAAAATAGTGTTTCCAGCTCCACAGCCAATTCCTGTATATTGTGAACAGTAATCAATAATCCAAATACATAGCATCCTGACGGGCAAACGGTCAGAGATCCTCTAGAGAGAAACATAGAATAGATCACCAACTTTAAACAAACCAAGATAAATACTTTGCCACAAGAGTGTACAGAATTTACGGGAAAAGCAAAACTGGAAACTTGATTCTGGTTCCTCAAGACAGAAAAAAAAAAGGCATTTTCTGTTTTGCTTCGAGTAATTATTCCACAAACGAGAAGTAAATTATACTTCTTCCAATTTGTGCAGACACGTACGTGATATAGTGCCACATGATCTCGACTGATACAACAACAGTAACACGCACGACTGGCACACAAGTTTACCTCTAAAATAACTTTCCGACCAGCGCCCTGATAGTCAAAAAGATAAAAATTAAAAAAAAAAAACAAAAACAAAAGTTAAAATCCTACTGAATTGTTGGATGAATATGAAATGACAAAAATAAAACCTCCATATATATCTCCAACGTAATTCTTCACTCACCGAGAAATACTTGCCCCACTCCTTGTCCAGGTTGTGCCGATCTTTAAAGAACTGATTCAAGAAAATCGCAGTTAGATTTATTTAGCACCGGCAAAATCAAAACTCGGATACAAGCATACAGAAAAATGCAACAGAAGTAAATAGCTACGGTGAAATTTACTAACCTAATAACCACGTAAAATCATACCTTCTTGATGCCGCTTGTAAACCACATCCCAGTACTTCCAGGCATCTTTATCATACTTTTCTGCAAAAAAGGGGTTAATGATCAAATGTAAGATAGATATCTATAGGAAGCCGGAGAAGGGATTTCCATTTTTTTATTTATAAAAATGGAGATTAATTGTGAGGCCAATACCATATCGAACTTATTTATTTTTCAAGTTGCACATCTTAGATCATCGTTGCAAAATATTAGTCAAATAAGAAATATTTGAGGTATTTAATTGAGTTTAAAGAACTTGACTAACTATTTGTTATTTAAGAAATATTGAAATTTCATCGTCATAATTAAATAGGTAAATAGTTTCAGATTGAATTGAAATTTTTGTAAGAATGACTATGAATTGAGACTTACAAAATAAACAGTTCGGATAATTGAAGTTTGATGTGGGTGGGTTCCGCAACTAATCTTTATTTTTTTAATAAAATGGGATCTCTTCTCTTAAGGGATGTGTATGTATGTACGTGTGTGTGTGTATATATATAAAGATATATGTTATATATATATATATATATTATATGTAGGTGATATATAAGCCGATTATTGTCAAATGTGAAATATACAGATGATCAAATCAAATGTATGATATGTGTGTGTGTGTGTGTGTGTAGAGAGAGAGAGATGGAGTACCTCTCCAGAAAGTTGAGATAGTATCAGAGGTGGAGTAAATCTGCAATCGTGGGGCTGCTTGTTCTTGCTCCGAAGCTTCTTTGACAGTGGACGCCATAACCTCCAAAGCTTCTTCCCAAACAAAAAGATATATATAAACATCTAAACTATCTTTGATTTATATGGCCGGTCTTCCTATCTAAAAGAAAAGATGATGTGAGTTCGGGAAAGAAACAAATTCAGAAAAGGCCTTCATGTTTTCATCTTCTTCTCACACGCAGTCCTCGGTGTATTCTGCCAAAAACGGACAAATGCAGTTTAAAAAAGGACGAAGAAATATGAAATATATATGCAGCTTTTAATTCTGGTGTGCTGTTCATAACCGTTGCGGATCAGATAAGTTATCAATCAGTGATCAGTGCATTATACGACCAAGTGGAGTGGAAATGCTTCTACGCGCAGCCTCCCTTGTCGACCAATGCATGCATATTGCTGGGGTGGGAGAGCACGTGATCATGCACATGCCTCTCTGATGCAATTCACTGTTCACATGGTGGCCTTTATTGGCAGAAAGCTCCACTGGCAAATCCATTGGTGTGAACTGATCGAGGATAATGCGGTCTGAGAGGAAATTAATTAATTTACAGTACTCTCTTTTGCGGTTTTCACATGGTCTATTTTTTACGAGCTGCGGATGTTTTTTAAATAACTGAGTTATCGCATATATGACGTGTAAGCGATCTACATATAAATAAGTCTTCTGTATAGCATTAGATTTCCGTACTGGAATTGATTTGTTTTTTTTTTTGGAAACTACTGGAATTGATTTGTTTGATTGACAGATAGAGAATAGATGTTTATATATTCTTCAACTTGTTTGGAATGGATGGGACATCGTCGGGCCAGAATTAGCTTGAATTCAAAGACGGCAACACCAAAAAAAGCAAGGACAACTAATAAAGCCAAAAGTTTGAAGAGATTCTTCAATGTGATCGGTATACGAGATGATACATCACGTATTATTATACAAACTATGAGATATATGTGTTAAAAAGTTAATAACTTAAAAAATAAAAATTCACACCACGTACATAAAAACACATAGTATACCATCCGTATTTCCTTCACAATAAAAAATTTCTCCAAAAGTTAGGTTTTCTTATGGTTGATAATCCATCCCAACCACACATTATTGACACGTACATTGGACCACAAAGATTCTCATAGAATCCAACACTATCTAACTATATTGATTGATCGCAGAAGAGAGAAAAAAAAACACTAGTAGCATGTTTACTAAATTGATTAAGATATCATATAATGTTAGGCAGTTACTATTTTTATTTGATACTAACGATATTCTGAGTTAATTTATCCACTTTGTAAGAAAAGGATTCAAATTTTAGTGAAAATATGAGAACATATTATTTTAATCAATTTTTAAAAAAATTTAATATACGTTGGTAGACATTTAATACGATCACTTAACTCCCAAAATTATATTATTGTTATTCAAATTAATGTGTCCTTGTATTTATTCACGTATCTTATGTTATATATGACGATATTTTTTGACATGTTATTGAGATATCAACACATTTATCTGACGTTATTTACTGTACAAATTTGATGGCCCCATCATACATTATTGGAGGATAAAGTTTGGTTGGTGGCCTTTGACCAACAAGTGGTTACATCCTAGAAATAGAGAGTGAAGCGAGCCAAAAGAATCAGTTAATTCACTGAAGCATTTCATCAAATACTTGATGGGCTTGTTATTGTTTGCCAAATCATGTTGCGTACATGTCAATAGATACGACACTATCAAACATTCAAGAGAATTTGTTTTGTGTCTTCGATGCATCTTGTCAAGATATGTCTAACATACATTATATCAAACACTTAGTAAGCACAAAAATGACACTATCAAACATTCAGAGGTCCTCAAAAGGCCTTCATTTATATATTTTCTAGACTTCAAATAGTCCTAAAACCATCTTGGTTCCAAAATACATCTGCCCCTTAGTGGCATGCACCCTGATAAATGTCCAGATGGCCTCCTCACTCGTTTTGGTTGCCGCCGAAAGTGGAAAAGGATAAAATGAAAGCATGCTGCTGGTCCAAAGGCTCCAAGGGTCTCTCGCATGCCATTAGGGTTACCACTTACCCCAAAAAAAGTGTTCCATAGACCATGGACCATGGACTATAGTATAAACCACGATGGCAAGAGAAGATGCTTTATCATCATGATTGGCAATGCAAGTGGTGTCTTTTGACAAATACCAAAGCATTGTTGCCCTAGCTAGGGCTGTCGAAACATGTATGCAATATGTATGTACGCACCTCCCTCATTTCCTACTCCAAAAAGGGTAAGTCTTAGGCCATACAAAAGGCATTCCCACTTCCATAATGGGTATTTTTCTTCCCACCCTACCATTTATCATCATTCACTGGTACAGTGGTACTTCTTGGTAAGCTACATAGCTAGTAATACATCCTCGATGCACATGTAGTATCGATTAAGATAGACTTGTAAATGGGTCGAATTTGGATCGGGTTAGTCTTAATTCATATGTGAATTTGTTTATAATAGAATACTAAATTTGAATCATATTCACTATTCAGATTATCAAATTTGATTTGTCAATTTATATTGGATTCAAATTGGATTGGATCAAGATCTAATTTTAAAATAAATAAAAAACTAAAAGTAACATTATTGTATTTATCTATTACTCATTAGATAATCCGATAGTCTGATTGAGGTTACTCTTAAGTGTAATACTTAACAAATAATATAGAAAATAGAAAATATGTTATATTAAGTTGAATCAAATTATTATTGAATCGGATCAACCTTAATACATATCTAGACAAATTTTGCAATAGGATTATTGGAATATCAGGTTAGAATTCTCAGACTATATCCCGCTAATAATAATAAATTTGGATCATTTCCAAATCAAAATTGAGTCAATTGTGAAGTCTACATTTGCACTCCAAAGAAATCACTACACACTCCTCTGTTATAAAAAATGACATATACGATCACTACACACTCCAGTCTTGCAGTGATGCTAACAAGAGTGAGTAGATAAAGTGAGTGTTAAATGTTGAGCCATTTCTTTGTTGTAGAAAGCACAACTCGATCAGGGAGTAAAAGTGAAATGATGGATTTACTTTTTTTTGATGAAAAATTTGTGGATTTACTTAATTTGATTAACATTTTTCAAAATCAGATTGCATTCCTTAGAGGACCTAAGATGCCATCTTGGAGTGATTGAATCTTTGAACATCTTGGAGTTGTTCTATCAAAGTTTCAGTACATTTGATGGGTTTTTATGCTTTAGTTTTCAGGGTTTCATGGTTTAGTCTCCTAATTGTTTGCAAAATCCCTCCAAAGAAAGAAAAAGTTTCCCAACCCGCTTGGAAAATGTAATATTGTTAATGCTCTGTTGAAGACGATGACATATCTAGTTTGTTAGCAAGTTGGGAAAGAAGAAACGAGAAAGCTTTGTCACGAAATAGAACTCAGGCTTATGGATTTGTTGTTTATAATCGGGTTTGTTGCGTTATAACAAGTTATTAATAATTTTAATCGTTAGATTATCATATAGTACATTCTAATAAGTTTGTCTCTCACGTGTCCTAAAAAAATATTTAGGTAAGCATGACTGCATTTCAAGAAGCGTTAAATATCTCTTGAATCTAGTTTTACTCTGCTAAATGGGCTGCATAGGCTTTTTTAGTTACCGTATACACAATTTACTGTATGCAAGTATCAAATCAGATCGCATACTATATATTTCATTACGGAATGTAACAAAGGTCTGACGTCTCACAGCACAAACCACGTATTTTTGCACTGACTGATGGTCGATGAGAGAGAGGGCATTGTGACACTGCCCGTGATATATTCCTTCGTTTGCATTTTTTGAGTTAATTATTATTCCAACAATAAAAATGAATTAATTATTATAAAGCATATATACTTTAAACTACTTTACCCTTTTTTTATCTTTCTTCTTGTGTATAGTATGATCTAGAATAATGGGTCTGTTGACCTCTCATTGGCCAATCTGTGTGAAAGCAATTCTTCTTGTTCTTTTCCTTTTTTTACAAAGAACTGACCCTGCCACGTTGCTTTGTTATTATGATTTGCACTTAATTAGTTTATGATTTGATTAAGAGGGCATATTGCTTTACCATGTTTGACCTAGCAGATATATTTTGTATGATAATGCTAGAGTGACTAATTATTTAAATTAATGTAAATTATATGACGTGGTTATTAATGATTAAATTATTACTTAAATATTGAATGATTAAATTATTAATGTAAATCATATAACATGATTTACAAATTTAATCTAAAAAATTAGTATACCTAGCAATACTAGTCATATTTTGTATTCTCCGTGTTTTATTGTGTCATGGAGATTCAAGGCATTGTGCCCATTCGGCCAATCTAGCTAGCAAATGGGGATACTGCTTATATCTGCATGTGATTTCAATGACAACAATTATTTACAAAATATCGTAACAGCTTGATCACTTTTTCAATTTCCTCCTTCTTTTGAATATCTTATGTGTTCAATGTTTCTTCTTTTGAATATTTATGTGCCACAGGTTGTATTAATTTATGCAGATCTTACATACATGAGTGGTCGAAATTGATTATGCTAGATTGCTAAATTATATTGCAAGTGTTAAAATCTATTTCAAATGAATTGAGAGGTTGTAATCTTATAAATATTCTAAATGCAAGAATTTGATTTCAATATGGAACACTCTCAAGACGAGAAAACAAAACATAATCATCGTTATGCAAATGTCACTCATCATTATGGATTCACCAACAATGATGGTGCAATCATGTTAGTATAATCAATGAGGCGTTTTGTTTTGACACTTGATGCATACAATCATTTAGGGATTTTTCTGGGTATAGCCTCCCACATTTGACTCAAAATCATTTACATTTTGTGAGAATGTGAATATATATAGGAACTACTCACACATACATGGACAATCATCTTTGGCACTCCTTCACAATTATAGATGGCTATAAATTACTCACTCACAAGAACAGATAAGAATAACTTGTAAATTATTGGTGCAAATCTATATTGACTCTTAAAAATATCATATGCATCATTGCACAATTAATGCAATTTCTTGTAAATAAACTCTTAAAATTTATGCATACATTTGGAGCTACATTGGAAAAACATGTCCAAATTAAGTCCATACTTGGGATGGTTTCGATATTACTGTACCAAATTTCCTTATAACCAATTATCATAGTAAATTTTTGGTGTGACAAAATTTAGTACCATTATTATCACACAAAATTTTTGGTATATCAAATTTCGGTATGCTATAAAATTCAGTTGGCATGTAATAATAATAGTATTGTACCAATTTTATATTTGGCTATTTTTGGGGAACCAAATCTAAATTTTAGCTTAAAATGTTTTTGCTTCAATTTTTTTGTTAAGCAAGAAGCCAACGTATTAGATGAAACTTATTATCATCTTTAATTTTTAAAATAATATAAAATACCTATAACTTACAACCAAGGTTCATAGTTCATCATTATTTCACACATATTTAGATTTAATTAGCCAAACCATGCATAAAGTATTAAATATAAAAGTTACGGTCCAAATCAAATAGAAGTTAAAGACTTCATGTTGCAAACAAAGTGAAATATATTAACGATAAAAGTTAGTAATTAGTATTATATAATTTAATAAATAAATAAATATATATATAATTAAATACATACTACAAATATTCGTTATGGTACAGCCTATGGCCGGTATTGGTTTTGGATACCCAATACTATACTAAATACCTTCAGTTCGGAACAATTACTGTACCATTACCATTTGGCAAAAAAAAAATGACACAACTCGATAAAATACAGTATGGTAATGGTATAATACGATTAAACGACAAAAAATTCACCTAGTCCATACAATATATTATATAATAATATGGAGGACAAGTCATAGCATGAAAAGATAGGATAGGGCTCATCCTTGAAAGGAGGGTGCATTTTTACTCACAACCTTTAAATGGTGGTAATGCTCATTACCTCATTTATTATCATTAGATAAGTTTAAATTTTAAGTTTTGTAATCTATTTATTAAATATAGCTCGAAATAAGCATCATCATCAATTGAGGATATAAGTAAAAATATTCCCTTGAAAGGAAAGGAAGGGATGATCACAGATCAAAATAAAGGAGAAGAGCACCGGATTGGAAGATTTAAAATTACAAGATGCATAGGTGATAGTAACTGAATAAATGTATGTGGTTGGGAAGAGATAAAGTTCTAGACGACTTTTTTTTTTTTTTTACTTTCCATTCTC
>JADOBS010299739.1:0-10004 GCA_015708375.1 Cydonia oblonga | reverse complement strand
GTGGAATATGTGTATTAAAAAGTTAAAAACTTAAAAAATAAAATTTCTCACCATTCCTATTAAAACACATAATGTACCACTTATATTCCCGTCATAATTAAAAATTTCTCCGGTTGAAGACGTCTTAGAAGTTTACTTTTCGTTGAACACGCCAAACAATGTCCTTTGGGAGGCATGTGGCCCTTAATGCTCGGACCTCACTAATTACTTTCTCTATCTGCACATACACAAGCATAGAGAAAAATAAAAAAAATCTTGTACTCCTTGGATGGAAATATACTAATTTGATCTCAAGTACGAGAAGTAAATACGGAAAGAAAACAAAATCGTTGTGATACAAACCAAGTGGATACACTCATATAGCTATATCAAATGACTCAGATATACACAGATCGTTCCTTTATAGTTTTATTGTTTCCTACAACCTGCATAGAGTTCATATTCTTACGGGTGGATCATTTGTATATCTTTTTTTCGTCAAATGAAAATTTTATTAGATTAGATGATTTTGTATATCAATAAGTCCACACACATACATGAAGCTTTGACAAACAATGAAGCCAAAAATTAATCAGTAAAAAATTAAATAGTAATACAGTATACAGAACAAACTCCAACCTAGAGCACCGAGTACCAAACTAGCATTGCATATGCAGAGAATAAATTATACATTTTGCAGGAGAAAAGCTGAAGGTTAGTGATACAAAAAACAACAAAGCGCCGAGAAAGGTTCATGCAGAAAATTAATCAATAAAATGAAAAGAAATTAGAGAAAAAATCACCTCGGTTCTTCGCTCCGGATTGTCGATTTTTTTAACTTTTTGAATGGTCGGAGTTTGGAAATTTTATTTTTCATTTCCTGATGCAAATAATCACAACAGATCGGGTTATTTTTATTGTTTTATTAAACGATATATTTTGTTAGATTAGATGTTAGATTAGTCACCGACAAAGTTCGAACACACGCTATTATGCAAAAGTTCAATACATTTCCACCACTATGGTAAAAGACCACTTGCTGATCAGGATGTATTGAGTTGGAAGTTATTGTGCGTGAAGGGAAAATATTGGAGGACGTGTAGGTTTTGTTTTTTTTTTTGGGAACTTTCATGAAAAAGGTTTGGGTTAAGTTCATTTTAAGGAAAACTAATGAACATGACTTAAAAACTTTGAGTTTTAACGATAATGACAAAATAAAGGGTAAAGTGAATAGTACCAAGGTTGACTTTTTAGTGTAAAAATATGGTTTTTCGTTAAAATAAAGAGTACCATAAGCTTGTCGTTAAAGTTCCCTTTATTTTAACCAAAAATCATGGGTATAATTTTATTTAATGAAAAACCCTTAAATTACAATAAAATAAAATAAAACGGATGTGCATACGTGTACACTGTTTATGAAATTGAACACAGTTTATGAAACAGAACACTATTTATGAAGTTGAAAACTATGTATGAAACTGAACACTATTTATGAAACTGCACTACTTATGAAACTGAACGGTACTATACTATTTATTGGTCCAATTTCATAAATAATGCCTAGTTTTTTTGTCTATTTTCATAAATAGTGTCTAGTTCATGGTCATATTTCATAAATAGTGCCTAGTTATTGAGTTCAGCTTCATAAATAATGTATAGTAATTGGTACAGTTTCCTAAATAGTGTCTCTTTCTTGATCCGATTTTATAAATAATGTCTAGTTATTGGTCCACTTTCATAAATAGTGCCTAGTTCTTGGTCATGTTTCATAAATATTGTCTAGTTCTTACTCCAATTTCATAAATAGTATATAATCTAGTTTCATAAATAGTTTCCACCTATTGGTTTAGTTTTGGAAATAAGGCCTAATTCTTGGTCTAGTTTCATAAATAGTGTCTATCTATTGGTCTAGTTTCATGAATAGTGTATACTTATTGGTGAAGTTTTATAAATAGTGTTTAATTCTTGGTTCAGTTTCATTAGGTTTGAAACTTAAGACCCTTTTTGGTCTTGTAAAAGCACCTATTGCGCCGAAAACGATGAACCCAGAAGAGACTCTTTAGATCAAAACCTTGAGAAAATTATGTTCTTAGTAATTATATTTAAAACGCTGTTTTCAACTACCAAATTAAAATTTCCTAACATTTTTTACATACCTACAATAATAAATGTAGCTTTTCATCCAATTTCTTAAGCTTGGGTGTCATCTTGTAGAAATTTTTCCTTGTGCCCGTAACACAAATGGTATACCACGTGTTATCATGTGGTGCTGGTGGAACATTTTATTTTTTATGTTAATAATTTTTTAACACAAGAATCTCATAACTTGTATGGAGTGTACCACCCTATGTTCCTGGCACATTGAAAGTTTCTTGTCATTATGACTACTATTGAGAAACAACACCACAAAAATAAAACTGGAAAATGTAATTCAATTTGAGGCTTTTTTTTTAATTTTTTTTTTATTCTAAGCAAAAATAAAAATAAAAATCTATTGATGTAGCTAACAATGGAAGAAAAAGGTGGGAGAAAAAAGTGAAGTCTGGAAGTGGACGGGAAGGGGGGTGTTGAGGGAATAAAGGGGCAAGATGAGGACTAAGGTATGAAAAGAACATAGATATCAAAAAGAAAAATTTCAAGCCGCCGACTCTCAAAACCTCAATCGGATGGAGAAATTGAAGAAAGGGAAGGAGTAACAGGAGGGAGGGTAATAAATTCAAACTGTTAAAATTCTCTCACAAAAGGAGAGAAAAACTCCCCACAGAGGGAGGGAAGAGCTCTCACATAGGAGTGAATCTAAATGGTTAGTAGGAAACCTTCTTTAAATTTTGCTTCATTAACGTCCTCTATGAACTACGGTTTAGAAAATTAGAATTTAAATAAAACTATATTCTAATCCTTAAATAAGTTGAAGTGACATAAATAATGCTCAGCGAAAAGTGGCACATGTAACTGTTGTTATGGCAAAATTTTAGTACTAAATCTAAAACATAATATGATAAATGGGGCTTGGGAATGAGAAATTGTTGTTTTTCTCATGTTTGGTAAGTTCGCTTTGAAAATGGTTTCTTGACACATGGGAAAATAGAGGGGAAGTGAAGCCGTCCAGCCCCTTTGGTATTCACTTTCCTTCTCATGGGAAGCCAAAAACAAGCAATGGTATCATTTTTTATGAGAAATATGTCCTCATTAACAATTGAAAATACCCCTTATATCCCAAAAATAGTATTCCTTATCGAATTTCCCATCGTTATCAAATATAGGAGATTTGTGACATCCCACATTACCCAGGGGAGTGATCCTTGTATGTAAATTCCCATCTCGATCTAGCATGAGGTATTTTGGGAGCTCACTGGATTTGGGTTTCACCGAAGTTAAGCGAGTTCGCACGAGGTCAATCCCAAGATGGGTGACCCACTGGGAAGTTCTCGTGTAAGTTCCCAGAAACAAAACCGTGAGGGCGTAGTCGGGGCCCAAAGCGAACAATATCGTGCTACGGTAGTGGAGCGGGCCCGAGATGTGGTGGACCCCGGACGGGGATGTGACAATTTGGTATCATAGCTTAACCCTGATTATGGTGTGCCGATGAGGACGTCGGGCCCCTAAGGGGGATGGATTGTGAAAACCCACATCGTTCAGGGGAGTGATCCTTATATGTATATTCCCATCCATACCTAGCACAAGATTTTTTGGAAGCTTACTGGCTTTAGAGTTCATCGGAACTCCGAAGTTAAGCGAGTAGTGCACGAGAGCACTCCCATGATGAGTGATCCATTGAGAGGTTCTCGTGTGAGTTCCCAGAAACAAAACCGTGAGGACGTAGTCGGGGTCCAAAATGGACAATATCGTGCTACGGTGATGGAGCAGGCCTGGGATGTGGTGGATCCCGGACCAGGATGTGATAAGATTTCTTTTGCATTTTCCTTCTAAAAAAAAGGATAAATCATTTTCTTAAATTCCTTTTCACATACTAAATGTAACCAAATAGTCAGCAACTTTTAACGCCCAAATTATCATCAAACAATGTAATTAAAGATGGGTCAAGTGACCCCAATCTCTCCCAAACAAATCTTCAAAAACAACTTTTTCTGAACACATGCAATGTCGACACAAACGTGAAATAAGTCTTAATATTAGTTGGAAGATAGAGGAGAAGAGCAATCTGCAATATCACAAAGGCACCATGACTAAGTTTTGCTGTTCCGCCGGTCCACACACTCATTGTCATTATTTCTGTGTGTTGCATTTATTTCCCTTCGCTTTCTTCCCACCCACCGAAGGAACCACCCTTCTTTGAATGAATCAATGGACTTAGATTGTCTGCCCTCCTAGTTCCATGTACTTTTCATACTCTTTTATTTTTATGATTACGGTTAAATCACGTCAATATTTCATATTCATAATAACACAAAAAATAAAATAAATATAAAATATTGATGTAATTTAACTGTTATCACAGAAATAAAAAAACATAAAATTAGAAGGGTAGACAATCCAGAAATAAAAAACATGAAATTAGGAGGGTAGAAAATCCAAGAATCAATCTCTCTCCGTCTCCCCTCATTAATTCTTCATGCTCCTCTCCTCCCATATCTCATAACGGGCCAGGGCAGGTAGTTGATTGTTATCTGCTCCAACCACAATACAGGGACACATGTAAAGTTTTTCTCTTTATATGTGATCTACGTTTTCTTTTATCTTCTGGGGTTTTGAGGCCTTGGCAAATAAGGTAGGATTTTATAGAAACAAAAAGGAAAGATGGAGACAGATGCGGCAGGCGGTGGTCGTAGTGGTGGTGTTGGTGGTGGTGGAAGTGGAAGAGGTGCATATTTGGTGTGGGAGGATCTAAGTGCAGTGCTTCCAAACTTCAGAAAGGAAGCACCCACAAAGAGGTTGCTCAATGGGCTGAGTGGGTTTGCTGAGCCTGGTAGGATCATGGCTATCATGGGTCCTTCTGGCTCTGGAAAATCAACTCTTCTTGATACTTTAGCAGGTTCTCTCTCTCTCTCTCTCTCTCTCTCTCTCTCTCTCTCTTGTGATCTTCCATAGATGAACACCGCACAGCAGCACAGGTAGAGGTAGCACAAAATATACATGTGATTCACTTATATGTTTCATTTCATCATCCTTTGTAGATAAAATCAAAACTTTTCACTTTTGTTGTTTATTTATTAAATAGTACTCCTTTAGCCAATTTATATAAAAACCCATTATTTAGGAAAGATTCTGGGGTTTGCTATGTAATTTACACTTGTTAATAATCATTACACCACCCAAAAGTGATGTAATTTGGCCAAAATTAACGTCTTTAGTGTTAACTCCATTTGTTCCATTAATAAAAGGTTCTTTGTGCATACCATCTATTAATTATCATGAGTTTAATTTAATAAATTTAATTCATAAATTTTAAAATTTAAATTCATCGAACGACAATGAATAAGGTGATGAGCATTACCACTGTTTAACAGTAGTTAACAAAAATATTTCCATATTAACCTAAGCCGGACTTAATTTGTCCAATCCAAGGAGAGATTTTTTCAGTGTGACCGTCACACGGGATAATACACCACGTGTCGCTATATAAATGGTGAAATATGTGTGTTAAAAAGTTAATAACTTAAAAAAAAAAATTTCTCATCACTTACATAAAAACACGTGGTATACCATCCGTGTTTCCTTCGCAATTAAAAATTTCTCCAATCCAAGGGTGAAGCCTTGTCCCACATTTTTGTTACCCGTTAAAGAGACACCAAGTGGCACTTGAATGCAAACCAGACTTTGGCCACTAGTCTTTTATTTCTTTTATTTTCATATCATCACTGTTATAAAGGAGGCAGATGGGCGGAAAGAAAAAATTGAATGCTGAGTGACTAGTTTTAAAGGCTCTTACAAGCAGCATGGTCACCAGGCATATTATTTTTCATTTTTCTTTTTAGTGTGTATTTATTCAAACAAGGTCTAAATTCCAATTACAGTCCTTCAGGGGAAGGCAAAACTTTAAAACCATGAGAGTCCAAAACTAATTTCGTGTTTCTCTCGATAAAATAATACTCGTCTGTAACGGATCTGTAGTTGAAAAGGTTAAAAACATGACCTCCGTGCTAGAGATTTTGTGTTCAATTCCCCAACCCCTGCTATGACGTGTTTAAGAGAATAAAATAATACGTATGAAGTTATTTTTACTAAAATTGTATTTGTATATGTGACACAGGTAGACTCTCAAGAAATGTTGTTATGACTGGAAATATTTTGTTTAATGGGAAGAAGAAAAGACTGGCATATGGCGCTGTTGTAAGTAATAGCTTTCTGTTTCCAGTTGCTTATATGGAAAATTAAAAAAATGAAAATTACATTAGGGGTATGCTCTCGTTGAGAGTCGAACTCAAGACCTCCCGCTTACTAAACGGGTGCTCTAACCAACTGAGCTACGAGAGCAGATTGGCCTTTACTTTTTATGAGCATTATTACTACTATCGAACAGAATTTTGTTGCCATTGTTTAAACATATACATCTTCCTAATTCACTATAAACTACGTGCAATTCCAGGCTTATGTCACACAAGAGGATGTATTGTTGGGCACACTCACAGTTAGAGAAACGATAACGTACTCCGCTCACTTGCGGCTTCCGAGTAATTTTACCAGAGAAGAGGTTAAGAGCATTGTGGAGGGAACAATTATGGAAATGGGGCTCCTGGAGTGTGCCGACCGATCAATTGGAAACTGGCACTTGAGAGGTATTAGTGGAGGGGAAAAGAAGAGAGTAAGCATTGCACTTGAAATTCTAACAAGGCCCTGCATATTATTTCTTGATGAACCTACTAGTGGCCTTGATAGTGCCTCCGCTTTCTTTGTTATTCAAACACTTCGAAGCATTGCTCGCGATGGAAGAACGGTTGTTTCATCTGTTCACCAGCCAAGTAGTGAAGTATTTGCACTCTTTGACGACCTCTTCTTACTATCTGGTGGTGAAACTGTTTATTTTGGAGAAGCAAAGACTGCTATTGACGTAAGAGAGGGAATCTCGGCACCCCTGTTACCAGTATTTTTATATCGTCAATGAATGAGTTATTGAACCCCATTTTTCTTTTCTTGTGACTAATGCTAATTCCGTTTTGATTTTTGTAGTTTTTCTCTGAAGCAGGTGTCCCATGTCCGAGTAAAAGAAATCCTTCTGACCACTTTCTACGTTGCATAAATTCGGACTTTGACATTGTGACTGCCACACTGAAAGGATCTCAAAGAATACGGGTGCATATTAATTCTATTTGATTTTATGTTTCAAATGAAATATTTTGGGTATTCTTTTCTCATACTAGTTGTATCTCTGTGTCTGAATTGGTAGGATGTACCAACATCAGCAGACCCTCTCATGAATTTGGCAACAGCAGAGATCAAAGCTAGGCTAGTCGAGAAATACAAACGTTCAAAATATGCAAATAAAGCGAGAGCCAGGATGCAAGAAATATCAGAAATTGTAACTTTTTCCAACTTGAGCTCTTTAGTCACATTTCTTTCTGCAGTGTTATGACATTGATATGGCATTATATGCATTGACTTGGTATCACTGGAAACATATATGAAGGAGTCTATGTGTTGCAGGAGGGACATGTAATTGATTTGAAAAGTGGAAGTCAAGCAAGTTGGTGGAAGCAACTTTCGACCTTGCTGCGAAGGTCGTCTCTGAACATGTCTAGAGATGTGGGGTATTACTGGTTAAGGATAATCATCTATATATTTGTATCGATATGTGTTGGTACAATCTATTTTGAAGTTGGCCACGGCTATACTGCAATCTTTGCCCGGGCAGCATGTGGTGCGTTTATAACCGGCTTTATGACGTTTATGTCTATTGGGGGATTCCCATCTTTCATAGAGGAAATGAAGGTAAGCTAATGCAACACAGATATTACTCATATACCAATGGTGAAATAGCAAGACATTTCTGTGGTAGTTTTCGCCTTTTCATGCCTTGTTTTCTTCTTGCCAACAGGTGTTTTATCGAGAAAGGCTCAATGGGTATTATGGAGTTTCGGTTTTCATCATTTCCAACTTCCTCTCTTCATTCCCATTCTTGGTTGCAGTTACTCTTAGTACTGGGACTATTACTTATCAACTGGTGAAATTTCGACCGGAGTTTTCGCATTATGTGTACTTCTGTCTCAATATATATCTCTGCATTTCGGTGATAGAGAGCCTCATGATGGTTGTCGCTTCTCTGGTTCCCAATTTCCTAATGGGTATAATAACAGGAGCTGGAATCATGGTAAGAAGATACACTCAAATGTTTGATAAGCTTTCCTTTTCTTTCCCGTCATCATGTATATCCTTCCTGGTGTATCCTCAATTACATGGTTGTGCATGCAGGGCATCCTGATGATGACCTCGGGTTTCTTCCGCTTGCTGCCGGATCTTCCTAAGCCATTCTGGCGCTACCCAATTTCATATCTCAGCTATGGCTCATGGGCAATACAGGTAAATCTTTGTGAACCATCTACCTCTTATCACTACTTGTCACAATGATAATGAAGTGTAAAATCAGATGGTATTCATTTGTATTGTGATTTGACATGCAGGGTTCCTACAAGAACGATTTCATTGGCCTTGAGTTCGAGCCCATGATACCCGGTGAGCCAAAACTTACAGGCGAGTATATCATCCAACATATGTTTGGGATACCAATAGACCACTCCAAGTGGTGGGACTTGGTTGCTATTGTAGCCATTCTTGTAATGTACCGGGTTCTCTTCTTCCTAATTCTCAAGTTCAAGGAGAATGCATCGCCGTTGTTTCAGTCACTCTACGCAAAGAGAACGCTGCACCACCTTGGTAAGAGGCCGTCGTTCAGGAAACTACCCTCTATTTCTTCCAAGAGGCACCAACCCCGCTCACTGTCTTCTCAAGAGGGCCTCAACTCTCCACTGCAGTAGAAGAGGCATTGCAGGACCGAGTAACTAGTCACTTTTACTAAGAAAAAAAATCAGATAAAAAAGTAGGGAGCTTCTGTTGGGAGTTTTATATACAGAAAGTGTCTGATGTTCTTTCTCCGATGGAAATCATTAAAGGAATAACCCTCCCGATTTTCATCAACGTTTTGGTCTAAATCGGGTCGGCCATCCACCGTTCAGTGCCTAAGCGCCGAGAGTTCGAACCCTAATCAGACGCTGAGCATTATTACATTTTAAGAGCACATCACATATTTGGTGGTAAACACCAAGCATGACTCCCCTAAGAGCACATCAAGTATGGTATGTATGATGTGACAAAGGAACTTGTATGACTCCCCTAAGTTAATCCACTTATGACAAAATATGATGAGGCCTTTATATAGATGTAGAAGTGACTGTTCAAAATAGTTGTGTCTTTTCTTAAATAGTTAATGGTTGCATCTCTTCAATCAAAAGGCAAAAGGTATGATGAGGGCTTTATATATAAATGTAGAAGTGACTCTTCAGAATAGTTGCACGTGACTCTTCAATATAGTTGCGTCATTTTTTGAAGAGTCAATGGCTGCATAAGGCAAAGATTGTGCCCTCTCTTTAATTGAACAATCACAATCTTTTTCATGAATAGTCACGACTCATCAAATAAAATTTTCATTCACATAAATGTTTGAATGAAAAATGTTTAACCATTTGTATCAAACTGTATTTATTATCTATGTATAAAGCTAGAGCCCCACTTTGGGGTCACGGCTTCAACAAAAAACAATATGGGCAAAATGCCCCTCAACCAAAAAAATCAAAAGCAACAAAAAGGAATGCATAAAATAATACAAGGGTAATTTTGTAATTTTAATAGTGCTTTTTTAATAATTAATTTTTTGGTGCTTTATTTTGTAATTTTAATAGTGCTTTTTTAATAATTAATTTTTTGGTGCTTTTTTTTTGTATTTTTATAAGGATAATACTTGGGTCCTGACCGGTGATGACCTATTTTTGAGATGGACCAATAATATTAAAACACTTGGCACTTTAAGTAATTTTTTATTATTATTGATCCACTCAAAGTGCCAAGTGTTTCAA
>JADOBS010299738.1:0-10004 GCA_015708375.1 Cydonia oblonga | reverse complement strand
GAGTAGTCCTCTTTACTTGTGAGCAAAGAAGATCTCGTGTCTTGTAAGGTGATAGTGGTTGGGTAGGCGTAGTCCTTCTTCTAGCCATGTTGAGTAATATTGTCAATGTCAAAGATTTTACCGTTGAGATTCATTGTTGCTGACCAAGCTAACTTTGACCATAATAATTTGTTTTAGACTGGTGTGATTCACACACCAATTTTTACTTTTCATATTTCTTTTATTAATTTTGTTATCTAATTTTTTTTTTAATTTATTCGATTCGACAGCTGAAAATTAAGAATTGTGCGTGAAATGTGAAAAGATGTACGGATATTACCGGTCTTTGTTTTACCCTATACGCTTTTCCTTTGCTACATTTTTCTTCACATCTGCTTTTCAAACCTAAAAGCAATTCACCTTCACATTCACACCAAAAGTTCATCTGTCACATCCACATATGAAATAACATGATTAAAGCAGCCGAGAGAAGTGAAATTAACATAAGGCTGACTAGGGCAACTCTCTCGTGCTATGTTAAACTAGTATCAAGACTGAAAAGATCAAAATTGTGGGAATTTCACTTTGTCGAATGAAAAAATCATAGTATCACTTTCGATTTTGTCTTCTTGTGAGTATTTGTTAGTTGATGGTATCGGGAAATTCAGTCTGGACACGTTTTAGCGTAGTTGATTCCTTCTTATTTTAACTTTGATCTCAGTTGTTAAATGAAAAACTTCACCTGCTGGGAATACATTTGATAATACATACTAAATTAGTTAGGAATGTGATATGTGTAAATACTAGTAGATTATGTTTAAGATTTTACGATATCTTTTAGATAGTTTTCTGATTGGAATTGTATTTCTTGGGGAGTAAGTTTTTCTCTATATAAATAAATGAACAATGCATGAGGAATAACACACATAATTCATTGCTCCATCTCTCTTTTTTTTTCCCCTCTCTTTGCCACACCCTCGTAGAAAATAGGATAATATGTTATCAGCACACTTATGATTGCGCTGAGGAATTGAAAGATATTTTGCTACAAATCCGTTCACAAGATTCATCATTGCAATTTAGGTTCTCCTAAAACACGATCTATATTTTTTCGGCTTAATTGTATGAAACATTCACCATTAAGTATAAACCCTAACTTTCGATTACCGAATTATATATTCTACTCAAATTATGTAAAATAAGATGCATAATTTTCCTTGTTCAATTACTCATAAATTATTCTTTTGTTATAAATTTCACAATATATCCATTGATAATCCAAACAGTGGTTGTTGTGGGGATCTTGCTTCGAATCAAATTATCACACATCATCTTTTAAAATAATCTACAAACCACCTATTCATTATATGTATATTGTAAATGGCTCAGTTACTGCTAAGAGAACAAAAACAAGAACTAATTATTTGGTATTAAGTCTTGAGCAGCATCGGGACAATTGTACTTTGTTGTTTAGTAATACCAAGCTGCCTTCCTAAACCTTTATTTAATTGCTAACTTGCTTGATAATAAAACAACAAAATATTAATTAAAAGAATCTTCTTATCTTATTAGCCAAAGTAGAAAAAGTTGTTCTATAATAATTAATTAACCGACCTAAAACTGCATGCCATTTCATGCATTAGAAAATTGTCCACCCCATTCCTTTTGGTACATGTCTACAAATAATTTGTGTATTATGTAGGTAATAGAATTTTACGGGATGATTTTCATTGTATTACTTCCTTGAAATATATACAAATACAATCCTTGTTTTATAAGGAAACAATAACCAATAAAGGACGCAACAATTAATCCTTCCTAATAAAGGACTCCTAATATTTACAATATATTTAATACTTATTTTTTAAAGACTCACATTTACACTCCCCCTCAAGTTGGTGCATAGATATCACACATGCCCAACTTGACAAGTGAGTCACCGAACTTTCGACCACACACTGCATGAGTAAGAACATTTGCGAGTTGCTCATCTGAATTCACAAACTTCTCTTTAATAAAATGCCGATCCACCTCTACATGTTTCGTTCTATCATGTTGCACTGGATTATCAGCTATATCTCTTGCGGACTTGTTGTCACAATATAACTTCATAGTCTCATCCGGTTTAAACCCAAGTCCCAAAAGAAGTGTCCGTAGCCAAAGAATTTCACAAATTCCTTGACCATTCCTTTATATTTGGCCTTAGGTGAAGACCGTGACACCACCTTCTGTTTCTTGCTTCGCCATGTCACCAAATTCCCTCCAACAAAGGTAAAGTACCCAGAAGTAGACCGTTTATCAGTTACATCACCTACCCAATCTGCATTAGTAAACCATTCAATTCTCAAATGCCCGTGTTTCCCATACAATACTCATTTTCTAGGTGCGGACTTCAAGTATGCCAAGATACGCATAACAGCAGCCATATGATCCACATTCGGTGAATGCATGAACTGACTCACAACACTCACATCATAGGCAATATCAGGATGAGTATGAGCCAAATAAATCAGTCTCCCTACAAGCCTCTGATATCTACCTTTGTCAATCGGTTTCTGGCTTGGATTCAAACACAAATGATGCTTCTCAATAATAAGAGTCTATACCGGCTTACATCCTAACATACCAGTCTCTTTTAATAAATCCAGCACATACTTACGTTGAGACAAGAAGATACCTTTAGACGAGCGAGCAACTTCAACTCCCATAAAATATTTCAAATCTCCTAAATCCTTCATTTTGAACTCGGTCGCAAGGTTTCCTTACAACTTGGACATCTCATCAACGTCATCTCATGTTATAATCATGTCATCTACATAAATAATCAAGGCTGTTACTTTATTTTGTTTACACTTTACAAATAAAGTATGATAATAATGACTCTGACGATATCTATTCATTTTCATCACTTGAGTAAATCTATCAAACCATGCACGAGGCGATTGTTGAAGCCCATAAAGTGACTTACGCAACCAACATACTCCGGTATTCCCACCATTGCTATATCCAGGAAGAAAATCCATATATACTTCTTCCTCCAAATTTCCATGGAGAAACGCATTCTTCACATCGAACTGTTTTAATGGCCAGTCCATATTTGTAGCTAAAGAGATAAGAACACGTACCGTATTCATCTTGGCAACCGGGGAGAAAGTCTCTTGATAATCCACCCCATATGTTTGATTATACCCTTTAGCCACCAACCTTGCTTTGTATCTATCTACCGTTCCATCAACCTTATATTTAACTGTAAATACCCATCGGCATCCCACTATCTTCTTTCCTGCAGGTAGCATCATTACCTCCCAAGTATTATTTTTCTGTAATGCCAACATCTCCTCATCCATTGCTTTCGCCCACTTTGGATCTTTTAGAGCTTCCTCCACTCGAGTTGGTACTTGAATAGACTCCATATTGCTCACCAAGATCTGACGTTCTGGTGCAAGCTTGTTACATGATACATAATTGGCTATCAGATACTTCACCTTCCATTCTAGAGAAAACCTATCAGGAGGCACACCTTGATTTTGTCTCGGTGGTAATTTATAAGTACTCACATTATTACTTGGATCAGTTACACAATCATTTATGATACTTACCTCATGCATATTCAGAGAAGACGTATTGGGCAGCACATCAGAACTAGAGAAAGAGGGTGTACTGGGCTCGGCAATGGACTATTGAACACTAGGACATTCCTCGGCAGTAGCTGGCCGAGACTCTCGTACGGGTTCAATCAAATTCACCCTCAAATCACCACCATCATCCGAGTTGTCAACACACTCGGTACTCATTGTACATTCGGCACCAACAATTCCAGGTCCTACACGTTGTTCAATTATCACATCTCCCCTAGATCCAACCAACTCAGATTACCAACAGTGTTCTCCCCCTGGTGATCTGAGTTGGAAGGTACGGAAGTGTAGAAATATTCTGTTTCAGAGAAGGTCACATCCATGGTTACATACATATGTTGGGTTTCAAGATGGTAACACTTATACCCCTTTTGGTGAGAAAAGAAACCCAGAAAGACACACCGTAGTGCACACGAATTCAATTTACTATGATGTATTTCTGAATATGAACATAGCCACACAACCAAAGACTCGAGGGGTGAGAGTATTATTGGACTCCACTGGAGCATGTTGTGTGAGGACTTGAAGAGGCGTTTGAAAACTAAGCACCCAAAAAGGCATACGATTAATAACATACACGACATAGGTAACTGCTTCAGGCCAAAAACGTAGAGGAACGGAGGCCCCAAGGAGCAAGGCACATGATGTTTCCAAAATGTGGCCATTTTTACGCTCTGCAACCCCATTTTGTTGTGGAGTATGCGGACACGTGGTTTCATGGAGGATCCCTTGATCACGTAGAAAACCCGACAACTCAAAATTGATGTATTCTCCTCCATTATCAGAATGGAGAACTTTGATAACAGAAGAATATTGTGTCTGAATCATCTGAGCAAAAGACTAAAATATGGTACTAACATCACTTTTATTTTTCAACACATAAATCCATGTCATACGAGTGCAATCATTAACAAATGTAACAAACCACCGAATTCCTGAAGAAGTAGTAACTAGAGAAGGCCCCCAAATATCGGAATGCACAAGATCAAACAGAAAAAGGTCTTTTATTCATACTAGACGGAAACGAAGCACGATGGCTTTTAGTAAGAATACACACTTCACAATGTAAGTCTGATTCATTTATTCCACTAAATAAACTAGGCGCCATATGCCTTAAATATCTAAAGGATGCAGGCCCTAATCAACGATACAATAACCATACTTCTTGTAGCTTACTATCACGAAACACTCGTATTGCATGAGCTCTGCCAGGAACGACATCATCCACATAGTACAACCCCTATCTCTTAGCGCCACACCCAATTATCTCCTTGGTTTGAATATCCTGAAGTAGACAAAAGGACGGATACATTAGAGCAACACAATCCAATTGTTCAGTAACCTGTGGTATAGAAAGTAAATGATGTGATAAAGATGGAACAAGTAAACATCAGTGTAAAAGGAGAGAGGCCGTGAGATACACGATGCCAGCACCAATAACAGGAGCACAGGTACCATTAGCGGTGGCAATATATTCCCTGTGAGATGTTGTCATACTTTGAAACATATTCTTATCATATGTCATATGATCCGTTACACCAGAGTCCAGAATCCAACCTGTATGATGCTTAGTATCGGCGGCCAAAAGACCATGCCCTACAATACCTGCGGTGGAGGAAGAGTCACCATGGGAAGAACGAGTCAGCAAGGTTTGACTTGGGTCATTAGAAGTAGTTTCGGCCTCCTTAGCTTTTGGTGGGGTTGTAGCTAGGGAGGCAACGCCTCCATTATTTCCTGCACTTCCACGCTCATTTGCACACAATTTTTTCTTCAATTCTAGAAACCAATCAGGCACCCCATGCTTAGCAAAACATGTATCCTCAACATGTATCCTCAATATGATGGCCATGAACGGCGGCCCACCTTGGTTGTTACTTCCACTTATCATAGTAGCATGTCGTTGTGCTTCACGCCGAACAACAGAAAGCATTTCCTCCACAGATGGTAAGGGTTGAGTATGTAGAATATCACTACGTACTTTATCAAATATATCATCTAAACTCGCCAAAAAAGCATACACACAATCAATTTGAATCTCTTCTCGAAAGGTCTTGAGATCCACAGCACACTCCATCTTGATTGGTTTCCTTTGATCTAACTCCTACCAAACTGACTTGAGGTCAGCATAATACACACCAACTGGTCGCCCCTCTTAACGAAGTCTGAAGGATTTAACCTTCAATTCATAAATTTGAGAAATATCCGAACCATCATAATAGGTCCGAGCCACCTCCCCAAACTTCTTTAGCAGTACGCAAGTGAATAAAAAATCCCATGATAGCAGGTTCCATGGAATTGATTAACCACCCTTTTACTATTGCATTCCATGTCTCCCATGTCTCATATTCAACACTATTCTCAGCAGGCTCCTTGGTACTCCTACTCACAAAGCCCTTCCTACCGCGTCCAGCGATGTACATCTCCAAAACCTTGGACCAAAGAGGATAATTTGATCCATTTAATTTCACGGTGTTTAGTACAGCATACGCATCACTCTGAATAACAACAGGATTCAATACTGGATTATTGGTTGAGTTACTGCCTTCCAACTTCAACACGCCACTGCCTCATTCTGATGCGATTCGGTTTTACCCAAAAAATAGCAAGACTGACACTGATGATTCACCACACTGCTGCACACGCAACAATACCACACACAAACGGCAATACTATGCAGAAAAACAGTCAACCAATCATAGCACCACCCACACTACTGCACACGCAACAAGATTACACACACATGGTAACACTATTTTCTGCGGAAGATTTGAAGAAAAACAGTCAACCAAGCACAGCGGAAAAACTAGAGTTTCGGCAACACTGGCTCTTGATACCAAATAGAATTTTACGGGATGATTTTCATTGTATTACTTCCTTGAAATATATACAAATACAATCTTTATTCTATAAGGAAACAATAACCAATAAAAGACACAACAATTAATCCTTCCTAATAAAGGACTCCTAATATTTACAATATATTTACATACTTATTTTTTAAAGACTCACGTTTACAGTGTGTACGTTTGGTTGGTCAATAGCTTTGTGCTACAATTATGCAATAAAAAATAATTAAAAGCATGCATGGACATGATCGTTATTTTATATATGTTTATTTGATTTATAAAATGATGAAAATGTGATTAATATCGGATCGAAATTTAGGGATAAGTAATCTACAAACTTATAAACACGATTGTTATGCCACTTAGTACTACGGTTTAGTGGTATTCATTTTTACTTGTAAATGAGAGAAGTTAGGTTATATTCTCGTCAAAAGCAAATTTAAACTCCATTATTGTTAGCTCATTATAAGGTTAAGCTCACTCTTTTTTTCTTAGTGTCGATAATATCGTTTGATAAACACGATTGTTATGAACTTACGAGTGAAAACTTGCTTGTCGTATGCAAGATAATTGGATTATCATACAGCTTTGGATACTAGTCTTTTTACCATAGATTAATACAATAATATTTATTTGAACAGGAGAGTGGAAATAGCTTTTCGAAAACTATAAATATTTTTGATAGAGGATCAAACTTTATACAAGATGAAAACAGAAGGCTTGATTGCAATAATGGTTTTTGAACTTTACCTTTAGCATAATTGTAGGCCATGAACTCTCATATTAATTTTTTTAGTTCTCAAATTTCACAATGTGTTGCACCATTAATCATTTTTACTAAAGCCATTTTTTTTTTCCGTTAAAACTAGGGGTTTATTAGAAACTTCAACTTAAAATTTCATACAAAAAAAAAGAAAGAAGCTAAAATGAAAATAATAAAAATTTATAAATTAATATCTAAAACTTAAAACAAAATGAAACTTGAACCATAAAAATACATATGAAAATGATTGGATTTCAGCAACTTGTAAATATTAGGCAATGCCATTTCAAAGTTGGTAGGAGATCAAATTAGGGGCTGGACTTAAACAACTAACAAATCACATATTAAACTACAAAAAATTCCTATGTATTCCATTTTCTTACACACAAAAAAGGTTTTTTAGGTTTTTCTTTGTTTCTTTCTTATTTCTCATTTTTAAATTCATTGTTAGTTGTCACATCCTGACCCGGGCCCTCACCACATCCTAGACTCGACTCCACCGTAGCACGATATTGTCCGCTTTGGGCCCTGACCACGCCCTCACAGTTTTGTTTCTGGAAACTCACACGAGAACTTCCCAGTGGGTCACCCATCATGGGATTGCTCTCGCGCGAACTTGCTTAACTTCGGAGTTCCAATGGAACCCCGAAGCCAGTGAGCTCCCAAAAGGCCTCGTGCTAGGTAGAGATGTGAATATACATATAAGGCTTAGAGGATCCACTCCCCTGGGCGATGTGGGATGTTACAATCCACCCCCCTTAGGGCCCCGACGTCCTCGTCGGCACACTTCTCGCCAAGGATTGTCTCTGATACCAAATTGTCACATCCTGGCCCGGGCCCTCACCACATCCCGGGCTCGACTCCACTGTAGCATGATATTGTCCGCTTTGGGCCCCGACCACTCCCTCACCGTTTTGTTTCTGGGAACTCACACGAGAACTTCTCAATGGGTCACCCATCATGAAATTGCTCTCGAGCAAACTCGCTTAACTTCGGAGTTCCCATGGAACCCCGAAGCCAGTGAGCTCCCAAAAGGCCTCGTGCTAGGTAGAGATGTGAATATACATATAAGGCTTAGAGGATCTACTTTCCTAGACGATGTGGGATATTACATTAGTGATGTGGGATGAAGTTCCTAAATATCCCTAAATTTTACAGAAAAAATAGACGGCTTTAGTGAAAAATGACCAATGGTGCAACACATTGTTAGATTCAAGGACTAAAGAAACTAATATGAGAATTCAAAGACTAAAATTACCCTAAAGAAAAAAATTAAAAAACCATTTTAAGAACTACATTGCAAACATATTTTAGTACAGATAACATCGCTGTCCTGTTTTTTGAGAAAATATGATGATTTGAAGTGAGTTATAAAAAGAAAAGAAATAGGATAAAATTTCACTTTCATACACTAAAGAAGGGAAAGAGATCCTCTCCGGATCTCTTTCTCCAAATCCCACAGATCAAGTGATCCGGACTCTTGATATTTGATCCAACGATAAAAAATTAATATAACTTTTAAAAGTGTTTACTAACTTCTTTATTTTTAGCCGTTAGATCACATTTCAAAGGTCCGAATAATTTGATCTGTGGACTTTGGAGGAAGAGAGCCGGAGATGATCTCTTTCCTTAAAGATGGGGGTATGAGTGATGGCAAACCCAATAATAGCCAACTGTAAATACCCAACACTACAAGGACATAAATAGAAACACGAAAACCTTTGGCTCTCTAATCTAACATAAAGCAACTCCAGCGTGGGAGTTTGCTCGGGGGACAAGCCAGGAAAAAGGGCCTGATAGCCCGGCCTACACATTCCAGCGTAGGGGAGCCCGAGGGACAGTAGAGGCCCAAGCGCCAGGCCTGTGAGGAATTGCCAGCCCGCGAGCCTGAAGTGGATCTGACGCAGGGCTGAAGTCATCCAGTTGTCAGCCCAATTTTTAATTTTTTCTGTCAGACGCGTGCACCTTACTCGCGCGTGGGGGCGCATCACCTGACACGGTTTCAGCGCCTGGGGCCCGCGGCGCAGTTTCAAAAAGTTACCGTTGGGAAGCCAAGTGGATTCCCATGGTCTGTTAGATCTCAACGGCTATATAATATGGACCGTCCGATTTGCAATGGTAAAAAAAATAAAAATAAAAATCTTATTTAATATCAACCGTTGGATTTGAGATCAACGGTTGATATTATTCTCCTTTACAAATTAAAAAAAAAAGTTTTAAAATTAAGAAAAGTTACTGTTGTGCCACGTGGCACAATCTGGAGTGTTGGAATTCAATTTTTTTTTTAAATCCAACGGCATAGATTAATTAGTTGAATAAAAAATTGTAAAAAATGAATAAAAATCCGAAAAAAAAAATTGAAAAATTTTTTAAAAAAATTGTTTTTACTTTTCTATAAATACCTTATCATTATCTTCTACCTTACACCACAATTTCATATTTTTTCAACTACTTTCAACCATATTCCTATCTTTCTCTGAAAGTTTCAAACCAATTTTTTTCCAACAAAATGACTAATGATGCAGTACAAATTGGACACTTCTTGAAGATGTTGCGTTGTGTAGTAGTTGGGTTGAAGTTACTCATGATTCGCTTACGGGTAATGAAATGCAGTTGAGAGAAATGTGGAGTCTTATTCATACCAATTATCTTGAGAAAATTGGTGGGAAAAGAACCAAAGAATCGATGTCCAGTCGTTGGAAACTACTGGCATAATCATTTAGTACGTGATGAGACGCCTTGTCACAAACTAGTAGTAATATTCGAAGTGGGGAAAATTTA
>JADOBS010299737.1:0-10004 GCA_015708375.1 Cydonia oblonga | reverse complement strand
CCCTTCCCCCCCCCCCCCCCCCCCCAAAAAAAAGCCATCCGGCCCATACCAGAGAAGCCTAGTTGTTCCCTTAAGCAGAAATCGACAGCTCCAGCGCCTAGGGGCCAACGTAACGATTACGTCAGCCACTATTGAAGAATTATAAAAAATAAATTAAAAATAAAAAAGTATAAAAAATAAAAATAAATCTATAAATACCTAACATATTCTTCTACCTTACATCACATTTCAATATTTTCAAATATTGTCACCCAATCTTTTATTATTAGTGAACAGTAATTGCCTAAGTACATCACCACCCCGTAAAAATGAATTACCTGGACAATTTTTATTAAAACAATATATTTTTTTAATTAATAAAAGATAATATTAATTAATTATATTATTTTCTACAACCTTCTTCCTTTCACTCGATTCACTCGAAAGAGTCATCTCCCTTTTTTTCTCCCTCTTCTTCTTCATGCTCTTTTCAGGCTCTGCACTTGTCACATCCCAGTCTCGACTCCGCCGTAGCACGATATTGTCTGCTTTGGGTCCCGACCACGCCCTCATGGTTTTGTTTCTGGGAACTAACGAGCAACTTCCCAATGGGTCATCCATCCTGGGATTGCTCTAGTCCAAACTCGCTTAACTTTAAAGTTCCGATGGAATCCAAAGCCAGTGAGTTCCCAAAATGCCTCGTGCTATATAGAGGTGGGCATGTACATATAAGACACATCACCCATTCTTCGTTGGTCGATGTGGGATGTTACAATCCAACCCCCTTAGGGGCCCGACGTCCTCGTCGGCACACTCGCACCACACGGCAGAGTGGCTCTGATACCATTCTGTCACATCCCAGTCTCGACTCCGCCGTAGCACGATATTGTCTGCTTTGGGCCCCGGCCATGCCCTCACGATTTTGTTTCTGGGAACTCACGAGCAACTTCTCAGTGGGTCACCCATCCTGGGATTGCTCTAGTCCAAACTCGCTTAACTTCGGAGTTTCGATGGAATCTGAAGCCAGTGAGTTCCCAAAGGGCATCGTGCTATATGGAGGTGGGTATGTGCACATAACCCCCTCTCCGTTGGTCAATGTGGGATGTTACAGCACTAGCTTGGTTTCCTCTTCCAAATATTCCTCCAAATACTCCAAGCTCTTGGCCCCCACCCTCTCCTATCTTCCTCGTCATCCTTTTCCGCTTCTTCCGCCGCTTTCTTCGTTGAAATCGACGAAACCCCCGATTGCGATTCTAACTTCGAGCTCTTGGCCACCACCTCCTCCTGGAATTATAATCCAACCATTTTCGACTTCTTGGCCGCTTATATAGCATCGCTAGAATTGTTTTCCCTCTTTTTCTTTTGCTTTGCCGCGACCTCCGCCTTCTCTTTTGTAGTCTCGTTCGTTGGCTTCTATGGCTGATGACATGCTTACGTCATGCTGACTTTAACATGACACCAAATGTCAAGCAGTTGGGCAATGGACAATTATCTCCTTAGTGAAAGTAATTGTTCGAGTGTATCTCCACCTTGTCAAATGAATTACCCGGGCTATTAATATTAAAAAATTAATAAAAATAATTATTTATTACTAAATTTTTTTTTTATATTTTTTTTATATTTCTTTTACAAATCTCTTCTACTCTCCGAAACCATCTTTCGTCTCCCCTATCTTTTTCTCCCCCATTTCTCTGTCCCATCCCTCCCCTTTCATATTGTTCTTCGTCACACTCTCTCCATCCTCTTTCGCTTTAGAAACCCAGATCAAATCTATATCCCTCTCGTCCCACTACGATTCTCCAAACTCAATTCTCACTCTAAAACCATCTTTCTCATCAACAATGGCAGACCATCTTCAACCAGACCAAATCCAAGTTCTCCCCATGCAGCAACACTACGGCGAGCACGGTTACGGAGAACATGGCGGCTTTGTTGGTGGAAAGATGCAATAACAAGGTGGTGGCACCTCGCCAAGTTCTGCTACTACTCCCTTGCGTGGGTTTTTTATGGTGGTTGACATCATGCTGACTTTAACATGACACCAGATGTCACAGGCGCAGTTTGGGCTAAGATAGCCTGGTTGGGCAATCCTGCAGTGTAGGGCCCAGTGGTTACCCGATTGTTTGTCTTGCATTGGAGCTGGGTTTTCTATCTTTTGGGCAGTAATTCCCATTTGCCAGACCAAAAGGAAAGGGCTGGAGTTGCTCTTGTTTAGGACTCTTATGGATGATCTTTTCTTATGTTTTTAAAAATAAATTATGTGTGTATATATCATTCATATTAAAAATAAAAAAATAAAAAAATAAAAGGTTAGGAATATCACATTTTTATACCACATTGATATATTATCTCATGTGACAAAAGATGTTTGCATGTTACTGTCAATTAATGATTGATTCGATGTTGATTCTATACATCACTTGCATATGAAACAGTACAACTAAACATCAATGACTCGTAAAAGAGCACCTACCCACAACTTCTCCCACATCCAACCTCCTCACACAAACACTCCTTTCTGACCTCCCCACACCAATGCACTTCTTCAACCTCCCCTCATCTCTTTCGAGAGAGATGCCAACGCCGAAATAGTAGTGTCTTAAAACCGAATCACTTGATCCGCAGGTTTTAGAGGAAGAGATCCGGAGACGATCTCTTTCCTTAGAGATGAAACCTTGGTTCTTAGATTGGTCAGTGGGGATAGTAGTGTTTATTTTGACAATTTCTATTTCTTTAATTGTTTGGACACATATCCATTTTCAATTTGAGTTTTCAGGAGGACTTCCTCCTCTACTAGAGAGACTTGGACCCATTATCTCCCTTAGCAGATCAAAGGGCTTTACCACTGAGCCAACTTTCAACTTGTGATGTTAAAATGTAACTAATATATTGAGAGATTATATTCACACACACCAAATTACTTCTCCCATATTTTTTTAATTTTTTAATATTTTCTACACACCACTAGCACTTAATAAATATTAAAAAAATTAAAAAAGTGTGGAAAAAGTAATTTGAGGTGTGTGAATATAATCTCTCTATATTTATATGTTATCCAATAACCATTAATTATTCAACTTAGAATACCTCAAGACCTAGCCGACATTCACTTCGTCCCATTCATTTCAACCATAAATAGAGTCTCTTCACCATCTCTCCATGGCCATCTCTGCCATCCACCAAGCCGCCACCACGGCCCCACGAGCTCCATGTCAACCATCTCTCCACAACTGCAAATCGAGTCTCTTTTCATGTGTCTCCATCTCTGCCCTCTATCCTCATCTGCAGCATCCATCAAGCTACCACCACCCCCATTCAAGAGGTTTCTCAAACCATATCTCGTGGTCAAAGTGTTCAACCCAAAAGTAGATAGGCGGTTGCTACCTCATCCTCTTTACGGCAAAACATACGAGAAATTTGAACAATGAAGATTTTGTGCAAGTGCTTTTTGAATCAACACACGAATCATCGAGTCATCCTAAGTTTTAAGACAAATGAAATTAAGACGTGAAATTGAACACAAAATTTTAGATGCATAAATAAATTTAATGCGTAGAAAAAACCGCAGAAGAAAAACTATATCGGTAATCATTAATGAGAAAATATTTCTTTGCCTTCTTCATCGTTTCATTGTGGAATTCGGGTTAAAGATTGACTGTTGAACTGGCCACCAGAATAGTCTACCATACATGGTACATTGCATAACAGAACAAAGTATCGAATAGAAAATTGCCGTCTGTTTTCTCTACGACTCCTCAAATTGAGAGATTTTCAGTGTGACCGTCATACAAAGTGGTACACCACGTATCTCTATATAAATAGTGGGTTATATGTGTTAAAAGGTTAATAATTTAAAAATTAAAATTTTTCATCACTTGCATAAAAACACGTAATATATCATCCATGTTCCCGTCACAACTAAAAATTTCTCCTCAAATTTATAGACAAATAATGACTTTTGCAACGTGATTTGGCAGAATATACTCTTTTTCATATTTCTTCTACATTGCTGGATACACTTGAAAAATCATCAACAGAAATCTAATCATTTCATTAATTTGGTTATGTAATATGTAAGCCACAAGCACTAGGTCGGCCGGCGGCCAATGCCATCATTTGGTTTGGTGGCACCGCACTAATTAATTGGTCAACACAAGCCAATTTATTAGTAGATTGATAAATCAGAAAAAACATTAAGGAACAAAATTAAATAAAGATATGCACAAAGAAAAACGGAGCCTGCAAAAATCATTTCCTTTTTTATATTATTATCCTTCAATTTGTGCAGATGGGTGGTGTCTCTTCTCTTTAGTCTAGAAGCCAAAGGATCCTCTTCGGATGTGATGTTTTTAGAAATTCGTAAATCGTGTTTATTTATTGTATATTATACAGTTAGTTTTTGTTAGATATTATTTGTATTTAATTTTAAATAAAAATATTTAAAATTATTTATGACCGCACCATATACGATGAAATGATATAATTCACGGATTCCCAGAATCCTCACAAAGAGGATCCGGAAGCTCAAATGTTATTGGTCAATTCAACTAAAAGGTACCAAAATGAAACCAATGGGCAGGAACAAATGGAGAGGCCACAAGGAAACCAATGGATTGGATTGGATTTTGGATGGCCATCCAATTAGGGTGGAAACAAGTGTGATGGGTCTTTTATACCATTTGCTCTCTCTCCTCTCTCAATCCTACTTTGTCTTGTGTTCTTGTTAGAGTCTAGTTAGTGCCATAACATGATTAGTTATTGATATGACTTGTACAAGTCACAAGATAGAGCCGCAAGACTTGTTGTACATTTTAATCTCATTAACATTAATGCATGCTTTAAAAAAAGATGCTGGCACATGCAGGGCCAGGCAGCAGTGCTTGGTAGTTCTGTCTTTCAAATATAAAAACCTGAAAGTCAAATCATGGAAAGTTACGAGTCCAACCTCCCAACTGTATGCTTTTCCAACTGTTGTGGCGCTGGTTTAGTCTTTGTTCTTCATTTACGATCATCTCTTCTGTTTTCACAATTTTAAGCAGTTCTCTATTCCTCCAAGTCTGAATACTTCATTCTTCTTCTTCTTCTTCTTCTTCTTCTTCTTCTTCTTAATTGTTATGTTCTCCGACCATGCATTCACATTCTCAGATGAAGCCACACTCCAAGAACCCACGACAGGTACTCTCTCCATCCATATATATATAATTATATAGGGAGGTGGCGTGTTTTTCATTTCGTTTAAGTTGGGTGTTAATTATGGGAAAAAAATGAGAGAAATGTGCAGAGGAGTTGGGCTGAAATCATGTGTTGTTTGGATTATTGGTCCTGCATACAGCTCTTCTGGCCAAGAGTCGTCATGCGCAAGTGGCTCAATATCTCCGCCAAAGATTCCGATTACAGCGCCGACACGGAGGATGAAGACGACTGTGACGCCGACTCCGACACCCAAGGTGGCCGTCTTTTCTTCTTCTTCTTCTTCTCTTTCAACCCAGCACAGACAATTTTTATGTTTTCTGATGATGCGTTTGTGTTTAAATTGGAATCTGGAAAATGGGTTATTTTTTTGTTTGAATATTATGGGAATTTTACCGTATCTCTTGTGGAATTTGAGCTCAATTTTGTGTTTTTAGAATACCCTTTTGGGGTTTTAGGCTGACTGTAAAATGGGTTTTGCAGAGTTTTATCAACGGGGAAGAGATTCGAGGTTCAAAGATATCAAAGAAGATGAGACTGCGAGTGATGATGCTATTGGTAATATTATGCTGTAACCACATTTTGTTCTTCATTCAACTTAATATCAATTTTTACCATCCTCGAGGTTTATGCTTTCTTTTTTCCTTTTGATGATTATTGAAGACCGAAAACACGGTTCTTTGCATCTGTTTGAGTTAAAAAAATATTTCACTATTTGTTCTGAGCTTAAAGGTCATATGCATTTCCAGATTAGTCTCAAAGGTCAGAATCAAATTAGTCTCATGTGCCTTATATGCATGAGACTAATTTGATTCTCAAAGGTCATATGCATTTCCAGCGTTCTAACTTCTGATTTGAGTCTCATGTGCCTTTTATTTTTTACTTTGTGCTATGGGATATCCCAGTTCCAGCATACTGCTTTTCGCTAATTATTTTCATGATTGTATTTTGCTTCTTGTTTTTTGGTTATGCAGACGATCTTCCAAGGGCACGAAGACGAATGTCAGAGACTTTTAGGACACAGTATATAAACACAAAGGAATTCAGGTTGATTCCCATTGTTTTTTGTGACGTTAAAGTATAATTTACTACAATTACTGCGTGGTTTATCAGGCCTTCCCTTTAACTTCTGATCTTTCTTACTTTTGGTGTTTCCAGAGTATTTGCTACAACATGGAATGTTGGAGGACAAATTCCACCCGATGACCTGGACATTGATGGTTGGTTAGATGTCAATGAGCCAGCTGATTTCTATGTGATTGGGTAAGCGTTTCTCCTTCCATTTTTTCCTTGATTCATTGATTTTGCATTTAGGGATCTTATGCTGTTTCTGTCACGATCTGTTTATGATGTGAATGATACTGCTACTTTAAATACGATAATTATAGATAAACAAGGGCTATCAAAATAGAGTTGCATCACTTGTATCGAATTCCATATCTGTCATATTTGTGTCTGCTATTAGTTTTTGGTGTAAGATCAAAATTCTGTCCTCTTTAATACCCTCTACCACTTTGATCTGTATTTTCTGATTCGATTGTTCGTGGTCAAGAGTAAATCTTAGAAGTGTGAACTTTTTTGTTTTTTGTTTTCAGTCTTCAGGAGATTGTACCATTAAATGCTGGGAATATCTTCGGTGCCGAAGATAGCCGCCCAATTACTAAGTGGGAAAACATTATTCGTGAAACACTGGATAGAGTTCGACCTGCGATGAGCAAGGTTAAATCCTTCAGTGATCCTCCATCTCCATCAAAATTTAAGCCAGCTGATGATATCCCTGATATAGAAGAGGAGATCCTACTTGAAAGTGATAGTGATATTGGTGAAGAAGTCCATCCATTGGATGACGAAACCATAAATTCTGGTGATAGCAAGGGTATATCAGTCACAAATGAAACAGTGAATATTGGTTCTCAAGTTCAAGAATTTACTGATAATAGCAAACCAGGCATGCCAACCGGAGAGGATTTACTGAGGCAAAGTTATCCTGCAAAGAGATTGGATAGGTTATATAGCCTTCGGACAGATGATTGTTCATTCGATGATGAAGCAACTTCTGGTGTCCAATTTAATGGCAAGTTAACCAGAATGCTTAGTGGATCTGAAAGGATTGGTTTGAGCTGGCCAGAGCCTCCATTAAACTTGCTATCTCAGCACTTACTAGAAAGACGGAATTCCTTTCGAACAATGAAGTCTTTCAAATCCCCAAAATCTTTGAAAACGTACAATTCTTTCAAGTCAACTGTGAATGATGTGCCTTCAGAAATAGCATTGCTTGCAGAGGTTGATCTTGAATCTCTCATGAAACGAAAAAGAAGATCATCCTATGTAAGGATTGTAAGCAAGCAGATGGTCGGGGTTTTCCTAACTGTATGGGTTCGTAGGAGGTTGCGTAAACATATTCAGAACGTTAAGGTGTCTACTGTTGGTGTTGGTGTTATGGGATACATTGGTAACAAGGTTTGTTTTTTTTCCTACAAATTCCTATCTCCGTTTTTCTAAATTCTTTTTTCATCACTATGAGCGTTGTAACTGGTGACAAACGTTAACATATGCTTCTTGTCTTTGTCAGTAACTATTCAATAGTCTCCCAGTTTTTTTCTTTCTTTCTGCTAACATAATTCTGTGAATGGATCTTATGACGTATTCATTCACATAGCTGATAACTTGCACAAACCATCGGTAAAAATTAGAGCGCTTTTGTAGTTTCCTCACTTTGCTTCCACCTTTAATATCTAGTATGCTATTGATGTCTGTCTATATTGTTCAATTATGGATGAGCAATAGAGTGGATCCATTTATCTAATTTGGAAATCAAATGTACATTTCCTGTTGATTAATCATTACTAGGTCTACTTCTAATGTTTAAGAATTTTTTTTTTATGTTTCCATGTTATGGTGTCACTGCAACACTTTTTTGTCACTTCACTGGACGATCCTGTCATGTTCCTGCATGTTGAAATTTCCAACCCATCTAATGTTGAGGCTCTTTTGAAGGGTCAATTTCTCTAGGTCCTTAATGATCTCGTTATTCCATATGATCCATCTCTATTATATCTTCCTTCCTTTAAAATTTTCTTTGTTCATTGAAGCAATGCACTTTGTTAAAAGACCTGTTCATATTACATGCGATCAAAACTGTCTCAAGCAATACACTTTTCAACAGACTGGTTCATATTACATGTGATCAAAACTCTCCTCATATTCCTTCTAGTCGAATGCTCCCATTATCCCGACCACCCTTGTTCTATGGCTATGTCATAAACGATTTTCATCACATGCCTGCTCATTGATTTTGCTCAAATAAGGAAAAGTAGTAGATATTCCGGAAAGAATCCAATGCTAGGTCATGTTTCTTCATGTTTCATGCCTTCGTATTCTACATTAGAAAGTGCCCTTATGGAGTAATGTTAATAATTGTCAGGTTAGTTTTCTTATCATTTATTTGATTCTTAGCCAGTTATTCAATTTTTTCAGGGATCTATATCTGTCAGCATGTCTGTGTATCAGACGCTTTTTTGTTTTGTGTGCACTCACCTGACAGCAGGTGAGAAAGAGGCAGATGAAATAAAAAGAAATGCTGATGTGCAAGAAATACATCGAAGAACTCACTTTCGTTCGTTTTCTGATATTGGGCTTCCCAGAACTATCTATGACCATGAGTAAGTACATTGCAGCTAAACTACAATATGCTTTCTTCGGAGATTTCTTCTCATATTTCTTTTCTTTTTTCGTCATCTTAATTGAAATCTTTTCTGGATGAAAATATTGCTCATGAATCATCAAATTATGTTGGAAATTTTTTTATACTTGTGAAGAGAGAAATGTTTGCGCTTTGCATGACATTGACTTTGAATTATGGTGGACATACTTTTGGAAATCGTAAAGAAAGGTTGTTGCATGATAAGTTCACTGGTCACTTTTTATTCAGTTATAACAGTAACATTTTTTGATGTAATAGTTTTCAACTAGAGGTTTTCCTATATCCTACGATCTCATGTCAGAAAAATTATATAACTACGTAAGTTATAAATTAATCTGGTGTAGGAAGTTGCAAATCTTGGCTTCACATTCTACTTTAACCGATGGGAAAAATTAGTTTAACTTTCAACTATACTATTACTTAAATTTAATAGTGTTTTAAGGATATATTTACCCCTCTTGAAGAAATAACAATAAAAATATTTCCTTTTCCTGCAGAAGAATAATTTGGTTGGGTGATCTAAATTATCGTCTTAATTTGTCATATGAGAAAACACGAGATCTTATCTCCCAAAAGGCGTGGTCCACGTTGGTTGAGAAGGACCAGGTATGTTTTTGTAATTTTCTTAAGACAGTTCGCTGTTTTGATTTTTTTTTTCTTTCTAATATGTCTCTGAATATCTTGAACTTTCATTTGATTTACTAGGATTTTTACTGATGTTATGTAGCCTGCTTTTTTTGCTCGGTAATTCATGCTTACTGATTCTAGGCAGTTGGGTCTTTTAGATAATGTATTTGGATTGTAGATCTTTTTTTAAGATGCAAGATGTAACAAGATAGAAACGGTACAAATTCATAAATAAAAAATCGAAATTCTGAAGCCAATAATTTGAGCATCTTAAAACATATAACCCTAATGTGTATGATTGATGGTTTATCTATTCCATTAAAAGAGTCGTGTGTTGAACTGTACAGCATCTCTGCTTTAAAAAGTCTATTGACTTGACTGGAACATTTCTGTGAGATTCCTCCTGTGAAATTTTTTCTTAATTGATCGAACTTTAACCTTTCAGTGAAGTTAAGTGCGATTCCAAGCTTAGCTACTAGGCACATTTATGTTTTTCTTGACAGCT
>JADOBS010299736.1:0-10004 GCA_015708375.1 Cydonia oblonga | reverse complement strand
CAAATTTTCGGCACATTCAATGTGAAGCCATCATCTCTTTTTTTTTTTTTTTTTTTTTAAAGTGTACAAAAACTATAAAAATCATAAGATCGATGAAAGATGTTATTACATTATGAAAGGGGAGAGAATATTTGTGTACCAAAAAAATTGAGAACATAATAAATTTTTCTCTCCACTTACAAGAACATAATAATTATATGCACATGATGCAATTTCGCAAAAAATTAACTTCGTCCCACAATAAAGTTTAGAATTTGTTTTAAACTGGCTTTTAATGACTAAAAAGTGATTTCAACTAACCAAAAAAAGGTTACAATTAAAATATATTTGTACTCATAAACGTATTTAGAACCATCTGAAAACTACTTATATAAAAAAAAATTATACTCATAAACGCATTTGCTAAAAATATTTTCATTAAAAAATGCTTCATGAAAAAGTAGTAAAAATTATCAGTCGGCTTCCCCAAATGGACTTTTCAAATAATTGGAGACAATAAGCCTTAATTAGGCGTGTGCTGGCTGGCTGGCTTAAAGTGGAAATTAGCAGGCAACAGTTGGAGATGAACAATGACTGACTAATATTGACAAATGGATTTGAATCTCGGAAAGGAATTACCTCCGGATACCTTTCACTTAATCATTCTCATTAAATAATTTGATCTCTTAAAATTTAATTCAACGGATAAAAACACGAGTTTATTCTAAAAGTTATAATAATTTTAGCAGTTAGATTAAATTACAAGAATCTGAATTATTTAATGAGAAAAATTAGGTAGAAGGTATCCGGAAAGCATCCCATTTTTTGAATCTCTCTCCATTTGATTATTGACTCTGATTGTCTGTCATTTTCTGGTACTGGACAAAAACCATTTGAATATTCAATCCTTCATTACATCAACAAAACTTTCATGTGCTCTTTTCGGTTTGAAAAATGATAAACACACATTATTTTTAATTTTTTATACATTTTTGTTTAATTATACCTGTTATTTGTATTTGATTTGTTCATTCGACAATCAAAAATAAAGAAAATTGTAAGAGACGTTAAAAAGAATGTATGAAGATAAAGATATTCTAGAGTCCCGCACTCGGACCGCTTGTCTGTGCGGATCCTAAACGCCCCTTTGATTTTCCCATATCCACTCAGCCTCATTTTGTATTCCACCTCCTCCCATCACATCCATGACCGGATGAGGACTCTCTTCGGATCCTCTTTGTGAGGATATTCGGAATCAATTCATCTTAATTATTCATCGTATATCGTGCAACCAACTTTCGTTAAATACTGTTTATGTTCAATTTTAAATAAAAATTCAAAATAATTTTTGGACCGGAGAAGAACTGATGAATGAATAGGATAAACTAATCCCTAAAATCCTCACAAAGAAGATCCGAATAAGACCCTGTTCTTCCATGACCAACCACATCCGACAATCTCACACAAGAACCTCTCGTGAAAATAATGCACCAAGACAATTGAGTTATTGGAATGTCTGAAATTATTATTACCATAATCAAATCAAAATTAGGATATAGCACTAACACTAGTGCGCCAATATCGATAGTGTGCAGAAAATGTTGACAAAGGAGGATGATTTAAAGTATAGTATTCTGAAATAAACCACCTTATTATTCCTAATTACATCGTCATCGTTTGTGACAAACGCTCAAAACGACAAGTCGTAGATGGAGTTTTATTTCCGGGTTAACTCGACCAGATTCGCGATTCCAAATACAAAGGGAAGAAGATGAAGTTTTCCGGACGTGTAATTTCCAATACATGCATAATACAGGAAAACACACAACTTAACCGTACAACGCATCGACATTACACTCCCCGCCGAAAACTTTGATGCTTCGCGGCGAACCGCAGTCGCCTTCCGCGATAATTGCTCTGTCATTGGCGGCCATGTGAGCGATGATCTTGTAGATCATTTCAATCTGAAGGAATAAGGTAACAACGTTAGTGAAAGAAATGAACTACTCCGTGAAACGGATTTTTCCGTTGAAAAGGAAGATATGAAAAGGGCAAACTGGTAATACATCTTCAGTAGAGTGGCACCGGTCAGCTACTTCTTCAAGCGTCAATGGTTCGACAGGATCCTTGCAGCTGAAACACAGATAGTGGCGGTGAGAATTAGAAACAAACAATGACCACCCCGGTCACATTGCTTATGTGACATACGGTACAAGTGGTCCTTCATTCGGATTTTGTTTCTTTTCCAATCAATGACAAGGTTGTGATTTTCGTATTAGCGCAACAGATAAGACCTTCCCCACAAGGATGTGACAGAAAAAAAAAAAATTCTGTAGCAAATTGCCACTCCTTTTTGTTTCGTAAAAATACAAAATTACTTGATCCGGATTCTCTGTGAGAATCTTTCAACTAATGATCCTGTTGTTACAGTTGCAGAAGTTTTCTTTCATTTGGGAAATGTTTGTAAAGAAATTGGTTTTGTACTTTAATTTAGTGAAAATATAAAATCATATGCGAGGACGATGAACAGAGTTGCGAAAGTGTTCATTTCAGAACCTATGCATAAAATGAGCTAGATTGCTAATAATTTGACAGCATACCTGGCCTCATTGAGCACTGCTAAAACCCGCTTCTGAAGGGCTAATACTTCTCCAGCTGCCTTTTTCCCAGCTTCAACACCTGAGACAACAATTAAATACAGAGGATTAACAGAGACAAAAGAAGGTAACTCATGTCACATATCAATAACAAATGAACGTTCTCAGTTACTACCTATATCGGGGACAAATGCATAATGCACAAAAACTAAATAAAACAAATAACCTTTCATTTCTACTCATTCACTTCCAGACCCAAGGATGGTCAAAACATGTTATTTACCAGGTTGATGGTAAGCGTTAATGTTGACAAGTGAAGCATATATCCCAACTGCTCTCTCATAAAGTGCTATGAGAGCGCCAACAGATCTTGGTGTCACTTCTTCCACTGTAACTGTAATCGACTCCCGGTTGTTTGAATAAAGAGCTGACCTTGTTCCCTGCAAAACCTCAGTTTAGAATCTTAACATTGATGCATGTATGCTAGGAAATAAAAACGTAGCAAACCAGTTATAGCTAATAAAACAATAAAACAGGAAGTGGCACCCAACGGGTAGTCACCTATAACCGGCTCTTATAATGAATCTAACCTGCAGCATTCCGAACAGGTAGTCACCACATGTGACGCCGGGTTCAAGCTCCCAATCATGACCTGGCGGCCTATCACGTAGTACTTCAATGAATGTCACAAAGAAATTGTGCACGCCGTCTCTCAGTTGTTGAATGTAGCTGTTGAAACAGGTTCATGAGGCTCACAAATAGTATACATCAATTTATGGATCAACTTAGTAATGAAAATTGAAAACTTACGCATGCTGATCTGTGCTCCCTTTATTTCCATAGACGGTAAGTCCTTGATTCACCTGTGAAAGAAAGGTGCGCGCTAAAACCATCAATTACAAAATATTGACCCAAAAAATAACCCACCGTTGGAGCACTTCTAATGGATACTACTAATTAGGGCACGAACAGTCTTAAATAATCTAGTATGTTGATCATCATGAGGGTTTAGAAAGCAATCCATGCTAAATTCCTATGTAATCAACTAATGGAGCTACACACATTATGAGAGGGATCAAAATTCAAAGAGCAAGACTTACAGAACTTATTAAAAGCTTGACGCTATCTGCGAGGCTACATACACAAATTCAAAGCTTGTTCACATTTAAATATCATATTATTCCACGCCAGCACTAAACTCATCACATATGCAAACTGGTCTAAGTGATGAAGCATTGAAGCCTGATTGCCTTGGGAACTTATACAAGGGCAAAAACATGGTATGGAAGTCAAAACCAAACTAGACTCCCATTTTTTAGGGCAAATACCTACCCGCAGAAGGCAAAATCTAAAACTATCGTAAAATCCAAGTCTATCTTGGAAACTGAACTAATGTTTTCAGGTAATCAACATTTTCCCACTCAAAATCAAAGTAAATGAACAAAAGAATTGTATACAGATTGTTGCACATACCCGATTTCCATCAAGGTCAAATTCCTTCCCAATAGATTCCATAACCAGCTGTTGTAAATACCGACTAAATAATAATAGGCTATCCTTGTAAGGAAGAACAACCATATCCTAACAAAGTGCGAAGGGCGAACATTTAGAAACTTCGAAATGAAAACCACATCATAAAGAGATCACACTAAAATTTGACAGTATTTAGGGAGTAGAATAGAGTGAATAAAAAGTACCTTTGATCCCACCCCATCAGAAGCCCAATACCAGCATAAAGCAAGCAACGCAGCCGGATTATTCCTAAGCTGAACAAAAAAGCATGAAATACATTGGTCATTTGTTTTCCACTCCTATTTCGGTTAGGGGAGTACTAGCCAAACAACATAACTAGTCATTACTCATTACTTCCCACTTAGTTATGCAATTTTACTCTCATGGAGTTCAACTTGAGGTCAGACTGGAAAATCATTCACCGTTGGGGAAAACGACTAACTGTATTACCAAAAACTAAAAAGAAGAAATAACTTTACTGCTGAGAGTAACAGAATATAGCAGCAACAGAGCAGGTTAAGTCAATGACTTTTCCAAAGAGAACTATCAAATTTGAGGAGCCGGTGGTGTAAGGCACGTAAGTACACTGGAATTGACTTCACTGAAGGTTCTCTGAAAGGTGCAGCTCAGCCAGTACTTCTATTTTTCTTTTTTACTGCCAGCTGAGTAATTCTTTTTCATTACAAGGTAAAGGAATAATTTCCAACCGAAAAGGTTTCACACCTATATTACACAACTCCTATTACATCAAGTTAAATTATAGAAAAATTTGCAAAACAGCAGAATTATCCATCAAAATAGATAAAATGATTTTTTCAATATGTAAACTATCGTATACAACCCCCCACTGACATTGTGATTCAGAAAATTCGCTCTGACCAACCAGGCAGCACTATATCCAATCAACCATAAAAAACAGAGCTAGCAAACTGATGCTCACCACAGTGGTTCGGTTTGCCTCATCCATCAAGTGTCCACCAGCGAGCATTTCTTTAATATCAATCCCCTGAAGAGGATCAATTATATAAGAGTTACCCATGATAAAAATGAATGGTGATCATATCAAAACCTGAATTTAAGGTCTCCAACCTGCAGTGCTGCCGGAAGAAGACCAACTGCAGACATTTCAGATGTTCTGCCACCAACCCAGTCAAACATGGGGAATCTAGCTAACCATCCCTCAATTCTGGCAGTGTTGTCCAATAATGATTTTTCTTGAGTTATAGCAACACCCTACACATACACATAGCAATACATGACAAGTTGACGATTACAATAAGAGAAGAAATACCTAAATAAGAGTACTGGCAAAAATGAAAGTATAAGGTATCGTTTGGTATGCAGACGGGACGAGACGGAACGGAATGGGACGGGACAGGACGGGACGGGACGGAACGGAGAAGGAGCAAAGATGCCCTCAGATGGAAACAAGGAGGAAGAAGAAGGAGAATGAGAGGTTATAATTTTGTGTTCCATGGATGTGGAACGAGTCGTTCCAGGAGGTGAGGCGGAACGAAAATTCACCCAAAACTTGTCCCGTGGAACAGCGCGTTCCACCCGTTTTAGGCGCACCAAATGTGGGACGGAACGCCTCGTCCCACTCCGTTCCGTCCCGTCCCGTCCCACGTACCAAACGGTACCTAAGTTACATCACCATATAGCAGCAAGCACTGCCCAACACTAAATATGAGGTGAAAGGTCGATCAATGAGGTTCTATCTCACCTTTAAATTAGGGAATCTGATACAGACAAACAGAGAAATCCAAATAGCTCTAAAACTCCTTATAAATTATGAAAAGAAGCCAGCCATAAAAATTTATTGAAATTAAACATCAAATGGTGGTGTTGTGTAGACAACTAAGCCCTTTTGATTAATAGTCCAAAGCACTCATTAAAATAAGAGGTTAGAGGCTTAACCATCACTTTAGACAAAAGGAATTGCAAGGGATTTGTGAGAATTGTTGGCTAAAACCGGCAAATCAGAACAAAACAATAGTGTTTTCAAGGAAAGGTTTTTGAAGATACAGCCAATAGGAACAATATACCATGACAGGTACCTATGCTCCCCATCATCTTAAATCATAGGAAAGGAAGATGATCAATGCAATTTCCTAATGCATGTGGCACGTTGGTCAGTCAGAGTGTTGGACACCATAAATGATAATAAATAAATAAAATAGAGCTTAACATCCCCTTTCTACAACCTAATAAACCTAATATCCTACTCCACAACTCTAGCTCCAATAGCGCCATCACAGATTTCTAGTTTTCTATAATGACGAGATTTAACATTTGATAAGTTGACTGTCAGAACATTAATAAAGCAGAAAGAAAAACCTGAGATCAAAACCTGTTTTGCAAAGTTCAGGCCAGCCTCACGGAAGGCCTTCTGTACTTCCAGTAACCCATTTCTAGTTTCAGGAGTACCACCACTCTGAAATTAATAATTTGAAATTGACATCATATCAGCAACTTGGATTACAACATAATCAAGATAAAGAATTTAGAATGCAAAATTAGATGGAAATGTACACTGAATGCACGCATCGTGTCTCCTCTCATATTAGTTTCTCACATTTATGGTACCAAAAAAGGCCTATTTTTCTTAAATCAGGGGATACTAGAAACTAATTGGAAACAAACTGCAGTCCATGTGGCTTTGTCAGGAAAGTGTGGATGAAGTAAAATTGTTCGTTATAGCGTAAAGTAAAAAATATTCTCTTAGGTTTATCAAGCACTAATTAGATGTGTTTTAAACCATACCATCACACCTATTTCACCGGACGTGTTGTACAATTAATGCATAATAACAGAAAAAGGGCAAAGAGATTTTATATTCAAACCTTTGAAATCACAATGACAAGTGTTGAAGCCAGCTCGGGCCCGAGCTGTGCAATCTGATGATCAATTCCTCCTGGATCGGTATTGTCAATAAATCTTATCTGCAAACAAGACAAAAACAAAAATAATCATTGCAATCTGATGATCAAAATCGGTATTGTCAATAAATCTTATCTGCAAACAAGACAAAAACAAAAATAATCATTTGCGCCACATATATATAAAGGATCAAAATAGGAGGGGGTAGAGTGACTGGCATTGAACTACACCCAGTAGCTAGCCTATTTCATACCAGAACCGAATCTTAGCATTCTTCAAGCATGTAAATATGGTACACCGATTTTCGTTCGATGGAGGAAGTCTATAATGTCACAGAAAAGCTTGCATGTGGGCAGAAATTAGAATGCACTTATAAATGTACCTTAAGAGGAGGGTTATCCGGAGCTAATGCCTCAGCAACGAACTGTGGTCCAAGTGCTGAGCCTCCAATTCCGACTGATAGTACCTGAGTGAACCGACCTTCCGGCGAAGATGGCGGCTTAATCTGCAATTTCCAACAAATCCCATTTCATCAAATTATCAAATTACCTATACGAACATATCTATTTATCAAATTATCAGTAACTAATCAGATTAACCAATTAACAAACGGATATTAAAACACAAAAATCTGACCTTACCGCTGACGACGTCGTTAGAGAACTTCAGAAGCGCCTCGAGGGTGTTCTCAATCTGCAACCTGAGGAACGAGGTGGGGGCGAGCTTTGGGTTTCGGAGCCAGTAATGGCCGACCATGCGGCCCTCATCGGGATTAGCAATCGCGCCTTTTTCCAGCTCCTCCATGGCCTTGAACGCCGCCTGGAACCGGGGCTCCATTTCGGAAACGAACTCGTCCGTGAACCCGACCCGACTCACATCCAGAAACAACCCGAGCTCCTTGTGCTGGTACAGCAAGTCAACGTACCTCCGCCACAGCGCTTGTGGGTCCTTCACCAGCCCCTTCTTCTTACTCGGAGCCCCATCGGTGGTCGCCTTCGCTAACTCCGCCGAGACCTCCCGAGCCACCGACAGAGCAAACCCCCGATCAGCCGATTTGACCCGGCCGGGAAACGCAACCGAAACCGAAACGGATTCTTTCCGCAGCGAACTCGCCGGTTTCAGCTGCCGCTTGATCGTCGGAGAAGCAGAGTAAATGCCGGAGACTGAAGCCATCGGAATCGCCGATTGAAGAACTTTTGAGGATTTTGGTGCTCCCACACTCAGTCACACCACGGATGTGTGCTCGTGAGTTGCAGTTGAGAAATGCGCTCGGCTTTTTGGCCTTTCCTCTCTCTCTCTCTCAGTACGTATTTTAGGCGTGAGCGGGCGGCGTTTGACATGGTTCACACATTGATTGGTCGGTAGTTTATTATTTCGTTGACGGAAATGGCCTCCGTCGTCGGTGTTATTACGGGAATGCCCGCGAATAATCTTGCGTTCCCTATGCATCGCGCTCTTTTGTGCTCTTGGTCATTTGCCGGCGCGCGGATTTGGCTACCGGATGTCTCGAAAGGTCAATTTGGTCAAAAGGCATCCATCCGCTTCAGTGCCGTTCATTATTTAAATCCTGCGTGGAATCAACCAAGAGTTCTTTTGTTTGGCCAAATTGCACCGAGAGCCCCTGTAGATTATGGAGGTTTCCACTTGAGTTCTTGTAATTTTGTCTTTGTTTCATTTTCGTCTATTGGTTTCCAATTGAGTTTTCAGTTTCCATTGTTTGATAACTACTTTTGATTTTTTAATTCTTAAATAAAAAAACATTATGTTGAGAGTTAAGAACTCAAACAATTTTTTTTAGCTAATTTCCCTCGACTTCTATGTTCTATACATTTCATCTAGATTGTCGTTAAATAGAAACATTGCACACCATGGAAGATCATTTCACTACTTCAAAAATGTAATACCTTGTGTATTTTTAGATATATGATTTAGTTATTCATTTTTATGATTATGTAGAGGAAGTTGAAGACAAATCAATTGATGGTTATGAAATTCAAATGAAGATAAATGTGAAATCCTTTTTCCGGATATTATTATTAAATTAAGTATTTTGTATTCGTATTCAGAGTTATGATCCATTTGTATTTATGGCGTATACTTTTTTCGATAAGTTAAAAAAATGAAAATGCCCCTAATTGGCTAAACAGAATTATGCGGGGATGTACTTTATCCTTCCATGTTTCGCCGTATTTCTTGGCATATTTGGATAAAACTCGATCCTATAAAGTAGGCAAAAACTGTTCATAAATCGAAATTATAACTAAGGAGTTATAAACGAGTAGAGACAAAGAGAAAATGGTCATTGGATCATTAATTTCCAGAAGGCTCCAGCTTGCTGGAGCAGTATTATGGTAAAGAAAAGCCATGTGTGTGGCTGTGATTGGAGAAGGGAAGGAAATGAGAGAAAGAAGAGGGGGAGTTGCCTAAGGATGAGAGGAAGAAATGAGGGAAATGAGAAAAAATGGGGGAGAAAGAGGAGCTAGTACCCAGATCCCCTTGACCCGCTTGAGACCCGACTTTCAACCTGGTCCCTGGCGAAATTTCCGAAGTCATTCTGTTAGTTTTTCGGCAACATGAAACACCCATCACCACCACACTACTCACCGACCTCCCCTCTTCAATTTCCACCCAAACTCGACTCTGTTTTACCCCAGTTTCGTGATGAACTCCTCGAGCGAGTTCGTGGATTCTGCGATGGCAATCCGCCGTTTTTGAAGGTTATTCCCTTGACCACCAACACTAGTAGATTCCCCTTGAATCCAGGAAAAATTCCTAAGCATTGATTGAGGCGTCGGATTTCAAGTGGACAACAATTCGATAGGCACCAATCCTAGGGTTTTCGATGGCCTCTCATGGATTTCAGGAAATTCCTTACGAAATTGAACTTCGTCTCAGGTATGAAAATCCTTCTGACACACCCCGACCCGGAAAGTCCACTAGGACTCCGAATCGAGCCGTGCTGGCCGACACCTGGAAGGTGACGAAGCCATAGAATGTGATGATATATGAAATGTGATTAAATTTAAACCTAAAAGT
>JADOBS010299735.1:0-10001 GCA_015708375.1 Cydonia oblonga | reverse complement strand
CGTGGAATTAATCAAGTAAGGATTTGTTCTTCTCAACTATCGTTCTGCGTCATATTAGCTATATATATATATATATATATATATATATCGTAAATTCAAACATAATATCTCACAGACAAGGCACGGAGACGAATTCTCATAGCATGCGTTTTGTGATACAGGTTTTCATAATCGGAGGTGATGGAACTCAAAAAGGAGCTGCTGTCATATATGAGGTAAAACTACTCTCCACGAAAATGCGAAAGTTTGATACATTGGCATAAAGGTGCCCCCTCGTGGCTACTCTTACTAAAGAATAACTCCATGCGTAACTGTTTCTGACTTCTTTGATGATCTGTATATTACAATCTCATTTGTTTATTTGCTATTGAAATTTTAAGTAATATAGAATTTACTCGTCATTGTTCTAATGTCATTGTGCAGGAAATTAGGCGGCGTGGCCTCAAAGTTTCTGTTGCAGGAATTCCGAAAACCATAGACAATGACATTCCTGTACTTCTTATACAGAACATATGATCTAATTTTGGTTTCTGCTTTCGTGGTTTCAGGCAGTAATTTTATTGTCTTCATTCAGGTCATAGACAGATCTTTTGGCTTTGATACTGCGGTTGAGGAGGCTCAACGTGCCATTAATGCAGCTCATGTTGAAGCTGAAAGTATTGAGAACGGTATTGGTGTTGTGAAGCTAATGGGACGCTACAGTGGTAAGTATTCTCACAATGCGCCTAAAGATGTTTAAGGTCATAGACTCATCGAAATACGCATCCTAATCGATGATATTTAATTGGGAAGAAATTGCAGAATTTTATTCGCACTAGTTATGTTTTGCTACCAGTTATACAGCTTTCCGTTTAAACTGGAATTCCTGATGCAGGTTTCATAGCTATGTATGCTACACTTGCCAGCCGAGATGTGGACTGTTGTTTGATTCCAGAGTCTCCCTTCTATCTTGAAGGGAAAGGTGGACTTTTTGAGTACATTGAAAAACGACTAAAAGAAAATGGGCATATGATCATTGTGATAGCTGAGGGTGCAGGACAAGATCTTCTGTCAGAGAGCTTGCAATCCATGAACCAGCAGGATGCCTCGGGAAACAAGCTACTTAAGGATGTTGGGCTATGGATTTCTGAGAGGATAAAGGTATCCCATGCAATCTTTTCTCCCCGCTTTATTTTCTGCATATCATATCAATTTTCTCTTTATCTAAGAATCTACTGTCATAAAAAGTCACAAGTCGTTCTTCTCCATTTGCAAGTAAAAATCTCATCTGTGACTGGCAACTGAGGAGTTGATAGCTGATGCAGATATATTACTAAAGAATCTGTTTAAATTTCCTTTGTTTGATTAACGGTTGTTGGCTTATGTTTCAGAGTCACTTCAGAAGACAACAGAAGCTTGCCATTAATCTTAAGTATATAGGTCCGCAGCTGTAGATTTCCCTCCTTTAATTGTTTCTGTTTCCCCATTCAAAAGTTCATCAAAACTATGTATGGAATAGCATCTAACCAGTCAAATTGTTTTTCCAGATCCAACATACATGATCAGGGCTATTCCAAGCAATGCAGCCGACAATGTCTACTGCACACTCCTTGCTCAAAGTGCTGTTCATGGAGCAATGGCAGGGTACACAGGCTTCACATGTGGGCCTGTCAATGGAAGGCATTCTTATATTCCTTTCAATGTAGGTTCCCCATCTCTTACATAGTTATTGCTTATTATTTTCGCCTGCAACTGCATCTTCTTCAATTTCATGCGATATATCCCAATAGAAATGTTGATCCAAACTGTTTAAAATGAAGACCCATCAGTGATTGATCTGTTTGATTTTCGATATGCAGCATATTACAGAGAAGCAGAACAAGGTTGTGATTACTGACAGGATGTGGGCGCGACTCCTTTCTTCAACCAACCAACCGAGCTTCTTGAACCCCAAAGACGTCAAGGAAGTCCAAGAAGAGGAAGAGCCTCCAACTCAAATGTTGGAAGGGGAAAACTGTAAAGACAGCAAGTTTGCAACAAAAGACATCCCAACCATGTCATGAAAACACGCATGCGGCTCCTCTTTAGCACGACTAAGTTATAATCTGTAGTCAGATGATGATTGATGTACCATCCGCAGATTGCGGATGATGGAAATTCAAAATTTGACTTCTTATTTCTTTGGACCATTGATTGTTTGCTTGTATCTAAAGTTGTTCAATTAAGCAAGTTGTACGAAAAAGATGTATCGGTTGGTTTCTGCTTCCACGGATTTGCATATATCAGAACTTCACTCTGTTGTATTCAAATTTTATTTATTTTCATATCCAAAAGTGGACCGAGTGGAGAATAACTTACTTGTAACTGGAGTGACCCCGTGATGGGAGACGTAGAAATAGCGTGGCTGTGACCCCCTTTACATTTAAGTTTTAGTGAGCGGTTTCAAACTTTCAATGCGTAGTAATGATCTCACAAGGAACTCATGTTGTGCAAAACAAAGAATTTTTATTAACAAACAAATTTATATCAATAGATTCATCACAAATTTATATCAATAGATTCATACAAGGGGAAGTATTGCATCACAAAGTTGGCCGACTAGAAAAACAATGTTGAGATGCTCTTAGAACATAAAAATCTACTGCCTCCTCCATTAGGAATTCGACGGGATCTGGCTTGGCAGATTATATCCTATATACTCCAGAGGGCTCGGCGTTCTGAACAATCCATGGATGTTCAAGAAGCTTGTGTAACGGCAGGCGTTGAGCAGAATCCTTGACAAGCATCTGCATTTAGAAGCGAAAAAAATTCAGGCATTACTAATAACCCCTTTATTTTGAAGCGACAAAGATTACTGAATACTCTAATTAAGTGCACAAAATGAGGGCAAAAACCTGACTAATGAGGTCCTTTGCATGAGCAGAGACAATTGGTTTCGGAGGAAACTTCAGATCCACTTGCACTATCCTGTGAAGACAAATAGAAGAGCCGTATTAGCCATGTACCATATCCTATTGGGAAAATTTGCATCTTAAGATTAGGTGTTAGCATAAAATGGATGTCACTCTATGCAGAATTCCTCACCGGTCATACAAGTTAGATGGGGAATAGGACATTAGGTGATAACAAAAGCTATTTTGTGAACTTTAATCATTTTGTAGTCTACACTTTACCTTCTATATGTGTCTGAATGCTCCTTGGCCTCGAAAGGTGGGACTCCGTATAGGAACTCATAGCACAGTATGCCAAGGCTCCAGATATCCACACTAGCATCGTGTTCTACACTCTCCACTGTTTGATGACAAGTTTCACAAGCCCAGAAGTGTTAGTAAGGTAGTAGATATAGTAGGGTTGTTTTTCACAGAATAATGCTATAAATGGTTTTTAATAAAAGTTGCATAACAATAAGAAATGGATGTGAAAGATGATCAGTTTGGACACGCACTGTTCCAAAAGCATAATACAGTTTATATGGTAACACAGCAAGTGAGTTTAAATAAAGATAAAGTCCTTCTAGCATTTGCATAAGAACAGTGTCTTCTATTAACATACCCATCTCAGGAGGGAGGTAATCAAGAGTGCCACACATGGTCCGCCTGCGGTTGAATGTGTGCACTGACCACCCAAAATCTGCTATCTTGAGTTCACCCTATCAAAGGAGATCCACATTGATTCAATGAACATCACATACGTATTGGAAAATGTAGGGAAACATATAATAGCATGGATGGCAGTCAGTACCTGTGCACCAATTAGGAGGTTTTCTGGTTTGATATCTCTATGAATTACGTGCTTTCCATGGCAGTATATAAGGGCGCGGGCTAATGATGCAACATACTGCCAATACAACATACATACACACATCAGAATTCTAGCCCAATTTTAAAAAATAAATGACCTAACATTGTAAAGTATTTATGTCAAAGCACAAATGTAAATGAATTACGAAACACCACATGAAAAAAACTTACAGTGGCAGCACGTCTTTCACTGAAGTATTTACACTTCTGTAGTTCCTTGTACAGTTCACCTTTAGCAGCATATTCTAATATCAAATAAACTCGTTTCTGCAATAAATACATTTCCAACGAAAGGGTAAAAGCCTTTCTTCCACTGAGTAATACAGGTTTAAGATGTTGAAAAATAAGTAGCTTAGGAGCAATATACCTGATCGTAAAAGTAGCCATAGAGGCGTAGGATATTGGGATGTCGAAGATGACTTTGTATCTCAACCTCACGACGAAGCTGATGTTCAACCTGAGACTGCTGCAGCTGGCTCTTAAAGAGGACTTTGAGTGCGACGATGTGATTGCTCTGCTCAAAGGATACATACAGAACAAATTGGGTACACAATTGAATCTAGGCAAACTTACAAGAATGCATATTATAAACCAAAATCTTCATTTAATTTCCCTATTCATGCCAATCTTCACATCAACCAAAGAAACGACAGATCAAGAACGAAATGCAAGTCGGAACCGATAAAAGATTAATTCCTTCACCAAAACAAACCAACCAAGATCGAAACACCTAATATCCATGAATTGAGCACAAGTACCAAACAAAAAAATAAATAGCAGCTAGAGAAAATCAAAATTTGCAAAATGTATGCCCATAAGAAAGAAGAAAAGGAACATACCCTCTTCTCTCTTGCCAAATAGACGTGACCAAACTTTCCTCGTCCGAGAGGCTTTCCGATATCGAAGTCGTTGAGCGTCCATCTTCTTGTCTCCGTCGCCGAAACCTCCGAGGATGCCTGTTGAAAGTTAAAACCGAACCCATTTCTCAAAATCCACATAAAATACAAAAATCAAGAAATAAAATAATAAATAAAATTTTCACCAATGAGCATTTTAAATTCTCGAAAATTGAAGCTAATTGACCAACCCCAGATTCCTAAATCTTCGAATCAGAAAACCCTAGAATCAAAATTCGAATTTTAAAAACGCAATCTAGAAATTCACATAAACCAAAAGAAACCATTATCTTCATAGGATCGAAAAGAAATGAAAGTCCTAGAATTCGAATTGGGGGATTCAAAAACCGCCAACGGTTGAAAAAAAAAAAATTGAAACTTGAAGGGGGTTTCTTTAATTCTCACCTTCTCTTGGGGGGCCTGGTTCTCCGCAGCGATCGCCATGAGAGAGAAGAGAGAGAGGGGGAGACAGATAGGGAAAGAATGACAGAGGGAGAAAGATTGAAGGAAAGGGGAATGCTAAAGAAGGGATTGAACAAGCACTGGGCAACGGTCGAATTCCCAGTTGTCGCCACGTGGTCCTCCCGCTCTGGCTTTTGTCTAGAATTTTTCAAAATTTAGGAAGTAATTACCTGTTGCCGTGTATATTATAGTCCTGTGAATCTTGCGGGACTTACTAAAATCGACGGTGTAGATAATATTTGCCTGTTTCTTTATTCGGATGAGGAGCGTATTAGCATCGAGTCTTGCTAGTGTCACTGACTGTGAAAGTTAGAAGGTGACAATCACTCCAAGTAGGCTTCTTTTGGACAGATCGGAACGCTCGAGATTTTTGGAAGGTCGGAACTTGCATGTGTCGAAAATGGCTCCTAATTTGAATACGTAATTAGAAAGGGGCAATGACTCAAAATTGAGGACTTAGAGCATCTTTAAAGAATATGTCAAATTTTAAACATCAAAATGATATTTAATAGCTTATGTGGTAATTTGATATTTTATTCAATATTTTGCTTAACTCGATATGTCAAATAATAATGTTATTTATTATTTTTTTTATTCTTTTGTGGGATTCAATAATTGAGACAACCAATAAAAAAACTTGAAAAAAAACAACAACATTTATTTATATATTATATTAATCTATTAAAAAACTATTTAATAAATTTGACATCTGCTTTCAAATTTGACAGCAAAAGGCTTTGTCTTCAATTGACTCAGCGCCACGTAAGAAATTGAAGGCTCGGTTGGAGAGAGGTTGCTGTCATTTTTTATTGTTATATGCATACGTGGCTGTTTTGGCATCTCCCTTGGAGATGCTCTTGATATCTTTCATGTCATTAAAAGTAATTTTTCTCAATTGAAATGGTTCATTTAGCATTTTGAAAATTGAACAGTCGAAATTTAAACATTAAGATCTAATTATCATAAAAAGATAGATAACATGTAGAGGTATTCAATGGGAAAATGTTATTGGTACTTCAAAAATCACATTCTACACTCCTCACAAGTGTATTTTTCTTTCCAAATATAGAAAGTTTGGAGTGTAGAATGTTGTTTTTAAATTAATATCACGAAATATTGTTTTAAATTAATAAAAAGATGATTAATTGGTGATTTCGCCATGACAGTTTATTTTATTTTTTTGGTCGAAAAGACTTATAAAGACATTTCAACTTCCTCTCTACAACATCGTGTGATTCACTAGCACCAAAAATCAAACCAGGATGTGACCTATGGATTATGAATTTGGAATTTGTTTTCAACCATTGAGCAATATAATGGAATATTGTTGAAGTTAGTCATTGTGGGTAATCCAAGTTAACACTATAGCTAGCCACACAAGAGAAAGCAAGAATGCCAGGTGGTTTTGCTCCGAATGGAACTCTATTTTGGCCATGAGGATTTGTTACCATAAATAGAGAGGGAAATGTATTATTTAAGGCCCATTTAAATCACCACACAAAACTGTCATGAGCAAACTCTCATTCTACGCAAAACTTCTCAAACATTTTGAGATTTTTATTTTCCTTTTTTCTTGCCAACACATCTTCAGCTTGGATTAATAGCACTGGAGTTGTAGAATCAGCCAACCGAAGAGCACCTTAAATTTGGATAAACAACACTGCTTCCAGACCCACTGGTTATCTATCCAAGGTATCTCTGAATTCTTGTTGGAATAGGTCATCTCATTAGCCTTCTTGGTGAAGTGAAGTGTTACCAGGTTATGACATTTGGCACACTCAAAGCTGAATTTGATAATGAACTTTGCAGAACTAGCAGCATTTTCTTCAGGCTCTAAAACCCGAAGGTCGATGTGTGTTCCTTCCTCGGTCGCAGTCGCAAGATTTAGAAGTCATCAGTGCACTCAACGCCACATCAACATTCATTCACTCCTTGACCGAGCTTGGCTGACGAGTTGGCACACCTCGCATTCATTTGAATGACGTAGTTAGCTTATTAGCTATTCGGCCTATGCGCCATGTAGGCTAGATAGTTTTTAGGATCAACATTTTGGCACGCCCGGTGGGATCCGGTGCTAAAGCTACGAAGTTCATGACCATTGAAACATGGTCAACCAAAAAGAAAACAACTATAGATAAATCGACTACCAGTTTGGCACCTATAGTCCAGAGTCCAATCCAAAGTAATATATTACCACAGGCACATGATCTTCTTGTTGCCGTGGCACCAGAATCTACAGGCACAACTCACTGAGAGGTGGAAATCAATCTTGACGACCATAACATGATGTCGTAGTATTTACTCAAACGACTTGGCTCGCCAATGATAGACCTATTGAGGGTCTAGTAGAAGATTGTGACAATGAAGACAATGAGACTTCTAGTGTACCGTCTAAGTCTTTTTTTTTCTTTTTCCGGAAGAACTATCTTGACAACTCGAGCAGATCACTAGTCGAGAGGTAGGTGGCTTAAGCACTAAGCAAGACATAGCAAATGTGAGCCACACAATGACCAACAAATTGCTCAAGAATCTAATTTACGAGGTTCGAGATAGTAGGTTTGTCGACAAACAAAACATACCACATCCTTTAAAGAAAAATGCTCCCTTAGGAGGAGAAAGGCCGCTACCAGTGCAGGCCAACGTAGAGTTTAACCGAATCAGAACAATTGATTTGGAAAAACCATATGGAGAAACTAGTACTAGTTCGGCCGAGAACTGGAGCAACATTTATGGACGTGGATAAAGTTCAGAAGATGTCACGACATTTGCATGGTATATCAACCTTTCATCGAATTCAGTGCTATGTCACGACATTTGCATGGTATATCAACCTTTCATCGAATTCAGTGCAAAACTGAGAGGAATTAGGCGAGAAAATTCACAAGTAATTATGTCACGCCCCGATCCCGACCTCCATACTTGCTCCAACTCCTCCAAGGTTGTTTGGGCTTTGTTCTTGGGTTCAAGGAGAGTCTAATGGTGTGGTAATTGAATGAAATCGTTTCACAAATGGTGAATCTCGACAAGGTTTCCTACGGCATCCATGGTGGGTTTTTCACCAAACTACACCTAAATTTCCTTTGGCTTTAGGTGGAAATGATAAAGGGAAGGTTATGGAGTAGTTTTTAGGTGTTGGATGGGTGAATTTCGCCTAAAAAATGGCATAAATTGGCCGGAATTAGAACCGGGTCAAACCCGGTTTGCTGCGCGGGAATGGTAGACGGGAAGAGAAGGTTATTTCCCCCTCTTCCTCATTGGTCCTCCCCTCCCTTCTAATTTTTTATTGGCCCCTTAAACTTGTACCTAATTAGGCCTTTATTTTTGTTAAATCTGATTGGTTACCATTTCCACATAGTGGGGGCTTTAATTAATTTAAAAGTTATAGTTTAGTAAAACGACTTCAAATATCCGTAATTGTACAGTTGTACTTCGAACTCGCAAACGACTTTTGCCTATGCACTCGAGATTCCGAGATCTATTCAAAAACATCAATTGTGACCTCGAAAGGTCACAAATTTAAAGATTAATCACGAAAATTCAAACCCGATAATTATTCGATTTAATTCCAAAAATTAACGGAATTAAAATAACTAATGGAAATAACATAAACGTGAAATACGAATTTAAATAACGTGATACGTAATTAATAGTGAAATTCCGAGGACGAGATTTCACAAATTCTATCGGCTAGGGATGGAAGTGTCAGTATCATCCTTGGCCAAAATGGCTCAGGCATCTAATGAATCACCAATGGAATACCTTACCATATTTACATCGACTAGGAATTGGTGTTGAGTACCCTTTCCTAAGGCCGAATACATTCGAATTGCCCAAAATGGTCTAGACATGGAATACAAGAAGAAATTCCTGGGAGCAAACTTCCAAGATATGTATGAGTTGGCCCAGCATGTTGAGCAATATGATTATTTGCTTAAAGAAGAAAAAATCTCAAAGACGCCAACTCGAGGAACAATGTACAAGAATCCGTCAGCGGGCTTTGCATCGGTTGGGGGCGATGAGTCCCAATATATCAGTGTGGATGCGGTCGAGATCGTGACTGACAAGCCTTATGTGACTACGGTGGCTTACATCAGAAGTAGCTACACGTGGCTTATATCAGAAGTGCCAGTATACACTGATTGAATGAGCATTTGAGAGATTTTATTTTGGTGAGCGGTGACAATTTGTACAGAAAATTTTGTTTTAGAAAACTTTGCACTTTTATACTCTTAATTTGTTTTAGAAAACTTTGCACTTTTATCAAACTCTTCAAATCTAATTATTTTATATTTTATATTAATTATTTATTTTTACAATTATTTTTGTCTTTCAACTTACGCAGCCTACTATTTGATTTTATTCATAAAAAGAATTAATGTGAATAGTGAGAGAGTGGTTTCTAAATTTGTGGAGAGAGAAGGATGTCTTAAATTTGAAAAAACGAAGTGATTTTATCACATATTTTTTTTAGTCCTCACACACATCTTTATTTATGGTCATTAAATTGAATAAATTAAGTGAAATTAATGTTAGATTAGACAAGGTGTGTGAGAAGTTAAAAAATAGAACAATACTTGGCCACTCAAATGATGAGTAGAAGTTCTTACTTTTGTTTATGATTAAACTGTTTATATTATAAATTACTTTATCTAGACCGCCTCTGCAAAAAATTAATTAAAACTAAGGTTGTTTAGTCATCGGTTTGCAACGAGATTGGTAAAAGCATTACGAAACTATGTATTTGCTACAATAGATTAACTAAACGACCTTAGTTTTTATTCGTTTTTTTTTTTTTTTTGCAGAGATGATCTCTACAATGTAATTCATAATATGAACGATTCTCATAAGTACAAAACTCTATAAT
>JADOBS010299734.1:0-10001 GCA_015708375.1 Cydonia oblonga | reverse complement strand
TATCTGTGAGTGGGTCTTTTCTTTTATACAATATATATATATATATATATATATATATATATATATATATATTTAGTTTCCATATATACTTCATAATGAATTTTCTACATGATGCCATAATTAAATTAACGTTTATAAGAAATGTTGTATTGTTGAGATTTATGAAATTATTATAAATCCTACATGATGCATAGGCATGTGTACTATTACGGGATGCTTTAATTATATTTACGGCCATGAATATGGTGATTAGAACTATTGAGTTTCTGTGGTATGACCATATTCACGTCATCTGCTCATCGTGTGCTACACTTACCCAAGCCAGGGCTAGGCTTCACGTGTATGCTCACATCGCATCGCACACTTACTTTGGATCTGTTGTAGGTGTCAGCCATGTCTTAAATTGCTATAGGCAATTAGGACTCGTATGTGATGCGCATAGCGTCAGTCTTCACGTGATTGTAGTAATAGAGCGTAAATCATTATTGAACTCAGTCATGTTCATGTCAGAATACCTTTGCATGAACTTGTGTGTCAGCATATATCGATGAGTACTCGATATGATATGTTTGTTTATGGGAGATTATGTGATTACCGGACGTTGGATGCTTATTTACGAAATATTGTGACGTATTGAATTCTTAAGATATTGCAAGCTACGGTAAGCATTTTCATACTATATGTAATATGTATACTTTAGAAACTATACTTGTTTTACGGCGAGGGGTTATTATGTTTTCGAAAAGGTTTTTATAAAGCTTTATCATTAGGCCCACTCACCCTTGTTTTTCGTTCATACAGGTGTTAGTGGCAGAGCTTTTGTGTTGACGAGGATTCTTGTAAAATCTTGGTATTGGAGATTACCTTCGTTGGTATAATTTTCATCCTACTTTTAGTGTACTTTACTTATGCTCTGACATTACGTGTGAAATGGGTTCATTCTTGCTCACATGCGCACTCTTGTATTTAGGCACTTTTAGGTTTAAATTTACTTACATTTTTCACATCACTACACTTTATAGCTTCGTCACCCTCCTGGTGTCAGCCATCACAGCTCGACTTGGAGTTCAAGTGGACATATTGGGTCAAAAGATGTCGAACAATATATTTTACACTAAAAGAATGAGAGTTCGACTAAACCCTATAAAAAAAACTCTCTGCATTTGAAATTTTTTACAGAGGGTACACAATGTTTTTCCGAGGTCTAATAACAGCAAAATAACTTAATATAAAAAAGTATAAATAAAGAAATTTCCCTCTCAAGTATAACCCTAGCCCCTGCTGACTGTCTTCGTCTCTCTGTGACCATTCTGATACTGAATAACCGAGCAATTGACCTCTCCGGTAATCTTTCGCGAGGTCATTGCTGTAACCATCGAATGCGATATGGCAGGTGGTTCAGGTGTCGCCGAACCAGCTAGTTTGTCCTGTGCCAGTTGCGGCAAGCCTGCCCATCTTCAGTATGGAAAATTTTCACTTCCAACTTTTCAATTTCAGCTACTTCCTCCTCTATTCTGTTAGTTTATGTAAAAAAGTGAATTTTTTTAGTATTCTTGTTTTTCTGGTGGGTCAAAGACTGATAACAAATTTTGGGTATTGAGGAGAGCAATAGCGTTAGGGGGTAAGATGGCTGTTAGGGAGAAGGGGAATCAGTGGGGATCGAACCCTCATCAGGTGCATAGGCATATTTGCTTTCCGCCACTACAGTAACAAGTTTTGTTTGGAAAAAGTGAATATGTTGTTTTAAAAAATTTGGAAAGTTTGAGGGAGTGGAGAGTTTCCATTTCTATTGATAAAGCTAAAATCTTTGTGGTTCTAATTGTGTAATTGCTTTGATTATTAAACAGAAAATCGGTACTTTTGTGGGTGATTTATTACGTTCTTGAGTTAAACTTTATTTTTTGTATGCAGGTGTCCAAAATGTGTGCAATTAAAGCTCCCTCGTGAAGCTGCTGCTTTCTGGTTTGTAACAACCTCATTCCTTTGTATAAATGGTAATCCAATTCCGATACAATTTTAGTGGAAATTTTGGTTGTATGTAGTGATAGTCAGTGATCGAGCATTTCAAGTGTTTAATCTCATTAAGGAGTTTGGAGACATCGACACTGAAATTTTACACATTAGATTGGATATGTCAATACTTGAAACTGATTTATCAGTTCATATTTGATGAAATTTTGCATCTCTTAACAGCACTCAGGAGTGTTTTAAGGCTTCTTGGAACTCTCATAAACCCGTGCATCTAAAAGCCAAGTCGTCCGAATCTGGGACAGATACTCCAGATAATGAAGGCTGGCTATATTGCTTGAAGAAAGGACAAACTCGAACAGCTAAGCTTCCCTATTTTGATTGGACAGGGTATGTTTTTATTATTTTTGTTTGCCCCTTCATTCATGTTAATTGTTGTCAGATTCATAGGCTTTATGGTTCTGATGCTTGCCATTGTTTGTTTTGTGATTGGAAAATTTTGTATCATGTTAATTACTGATGACATTAGATGAAACAAAGTTTTGTGTCAGTTTACTCAGTTTTAAGTTTTAACTCATTTCAGTGTCTTGTACACATCTCTTTGGATTTCTTCTTTGAAGCTGTTGTTCATTCCTGTCTTGTGCAGGGCACTGAGACCATATCCTATATCTAGTAAGCGTATAGTACCTGCTCACATTGATCTACCTGACTGGGCAGCTGATGTAAGTTGATCTACTTGTATTTTAAATGGCCAATTTGAGTAGATATGGTGCTACATGTTGTTGTAATTTCTATCTGTTATAGTGTTGACCTCTTATAACAAAATATTGTAGGGGATTCCAAAAGATGAGCCCAATAGTGATCTGCAGCATGTTGTCGAGGTAAGCATTTACTTGAAACCCTTGTAAGTCATACATACGGAGTAGATCTATGTGTTACTGAGTCACTTCCCTCCTTTTAAGATTGTACTGTCCTTTATATTCTGTTGATTTTCTGATTTGCTAAATTGTGAATAATATATTCATTTTGAAGATCAAGACAGTGGATCAAATTGAGAGAATGCGAGAAACTTGTCGAGTAAGCTCCAATTGCTTCTTTTGTTTTGTTCCCCTTAATTTTGTGCTAATGAAGCATTGTAGCTTTTCTTACTGCCATTTTCATATGTAATATCTGTTGTACGTTTTGAGCACTGCAAAAAATTAACATGATGCTATTTATCTGAATGTGAGACAATGTTATCATACAGTGTTGAATATTTTCAAGAAGGATTTTCTCTGTTTATTTTTAATTAATCTTGCTATTACATGTAATTTTTAATTTACTGATAGTCTGATGTTCTTGTCATACTTGTTTTGTTAGATTGCGAGGGAGGTTTTGGATGCAGCTGCTTTTGTAATACGGCCTGGTATCACAACGGATGAAATTGATCGGGTGGTCCATGAGGCTACTATAGCTGCTGGTACAAAAAGGATTTTTATTTTATTTAGCATTTCAATTACGATGTTTTGTTGTCGTGTATTATTGCTACTGTTTATACCTGTTACTCTTTATATCTTTGACCAATCCTCATTGATATGGCAATTGTATTCCTTTTCCCCCCTTCTATTTAATGATATTTACTTCTAATCATGTCAGTGTATGCACGTTTACATTGTTCAGAAAATAAATTGTGGGTATAATGATGTTTTACTTTTAACTCAATGCAGGTGGATATCCATCTCCTCTAAATTATAATTTTTTTCCCAAGTCTTGCTGCACGTAGGTACTTTTTGAGTATATTTTTTGTAAAGTTTCTTCAGACTGTGTGGTACTGACCTTGCAATCGTGCCTTGTTCTCTTTCTTCATTGCAGGTCAGTCAATGAAGTAATTTGCCATGGGATTCCCGATGCCAGGTATGCGTTTGAGATTTTTGTTTTTATTTGGAGGATAGGATGGAAATGGAATATGGATGTACTGTTACTATTTGTATACATGTAACATGTCTAGCTTTTTCTTAAAAACATTTTATTGGTAAGCTGCCGTTGTAATTTTAAATGTTTTTATTTTTATTTTTTAAATTTATTTTTATTGTTGTATATTGTTGTTTTGTTTCTGGCCAGTTCAGTTTTGGGTTCTGAAATATTGTTATTATGGAACAACACTTTGGTCACTTGATGGACTATCATAAGTTTGTCTTCCTTTGTATTGGGGGTACATAACCTTAGAAAATGCTTAATGTATTTGGTTAACCGCTAACACTTTTAGCCAGCATTTTTTCTTTCTTTTTAATTTTGTCTTCTATTTGGTTCCGAACTTGAACTTCATGTCTAGTTCAGAATAGTTAAAGCCCTCAGTTTCCAGCATTGTAACCTCTTTTATATTGCATCTGAATATGAAACTTTTGCTATAGGAAATTAGAGGATGGTGATATCGTCAATGTTGATGTGACTGTGTATTACAAAGGTGTCCATGGTAATTTGTATTCTAGACATCTAAACATGTAGTTCAATTTTGACAACAAACGTTCTATTCTTGAACTGCCGAACTCATAATGCAGGTGATCTAAATGAAACGTACTTTGTGGGAAATGTTGATGAAGAGTCTCAACGGCTAGTCAAATCTACTTATGAGTGCTTGGAGAAAGCAATTTCCATTGGTATGTGCACACTATATCAATTTTAAGACAAATAAATTGCCCAAGAACTTAGAACTGACTTTCAGACACAATCTCATCAGATCTTTAATGCATCCATCACTAATTATTGGTTTAACAATCGTGCAACTCAATTATATCACTAAAAGTCATTACACCTTTTATCAGCTATCTAATATTCATGTATATGCTATATTAATTGTTTTATCTGATATTGCTTTTTAAAACTTTTGGTGCCATGGAAGTTGTATCTTTTAAGTAATCATTGTTGAAATGTATTTGCGGTTGTGTTTGCTCAATTGTATCAGTAAATTGTGTGAAGATCTTTTTAGTTATATGTGGAATGTTGTCCCCTGACCTGATGGTAACTGAGATGTTGAAAAGACAACCTATTTAACCCCTATTTCGATAGTGCACACTAGTAATTTTAATTGTTGGGGACTAAAAGCATACAAGGAAAATTGGTTTTCTGATTGTTTGTTGTTCAAGTGCAGTAAAACCTGGAATGCGATTTCGTGAAGTTGGTGAAGTCATTAATCGCCATGCAACTATGTCAGGGTTCTCTGTGGTAATTTGGAACTTGGGTTTTGAACTGTGATGCATTTTCAACTTTAACAAATCATGGAATTTATTCATTTTGTGTTGCACCAACAGGTGAAATCATATTGTGGTCATGGTATTGGAGAGCTTTTTCATTGTGCGCCAAATATTCCCCATTACGGAAGTATGTTCAATAAATAGGCTTCTTTATATACGAATCCCACATTTTCTTGCTTTGCCCTTTAACATACATTACCGTAACCTGAGCAGGAAATAAGGCAGTTGGCGTAATGAAAGCTGGGCAGACCTTTTCAATTGAACCCATGATAAATGCAGGTAATGTTTTAAGTTTGTTTGTGAGCATGCAGGTGATGTTTTTGTTCTTGAGCATGCAGGTGATGTTTCTTTATTGGCTTGCTACATCTTAATAAATAAATAAAAAATAAACAGGGGTTTGGCGTGATCGTATGTGGCCCGATGCATGGACAGCTGTTACATCAGATGGAAAGCGCAGTGCACAGTTTGAGCACACACTTCTGGTAACCATGCAGTTTATATTCTACATATATATCACGTTGTCAACTTCTGAAACTGTGACTGCTTTTAATTATACAAGGGCTTTTTCTTTATAGGTCCTTATGTGGTTTTAATACTAATGTTGCTCATGAAATCATTAGTGAGATTTGTTCTAATAAATCAGCTCACGTGTGAAAAGAAAATGAATGTGTCAGCTACTCAATATAATAATGATGGATGTAGTACAGTATAACTTGGATTATTGAAGGTACGAGGATAGACAAAGGTGTAATAGATATCTTTACGGCGGGAGATGTACAGGTTGTTCTAGATATCAAATCAGCCCATCACTGAAATACAATGCCATGCATCTATTGACAAATACACAATCCTTGTTATTTGTATTTGTATGCTGAATGCCTCTGCTTATACGATGATATTTATATGATCTCATATCTCTAATCTCTTTGGTATTTCTTCTTTCACATGCATAGGTGACAGAGACTGGAGTTGAAGTTCTTACAGCTCGGTTGCCTTCATCACCCAGAGTGTTCCCTTGGTTAAATGTTTAATGACTGCATACGTCTTGGTTTATTGAAAGGGGAGAACAGACACAAGGAGGAGAAGATTAAGCATTAGATAATGTTAATTTCCATTGCCTCTTCTGCCGGGTCTCGATATCATGTTTGTAATTGGTTAATGTGGTTATTCGAGATTGAGTTTTGGTGAAAGAGCGGGAGTTTGTTTTGGACGTTTTACAAGAGTTGTATGAATCATTCATAAACTATGGTCATTGTAATAGAATCGGATCATCTAAGTCATGATGCCCAACAGCTACTGTGCTTTGATAGAGTTTTGAAAACAATGAACATTTAAATTTGATTAGAGTTTTTGCATGAAATTTGGGAAATAATTTTGCTCACCACCCTCAAGTGGTTCCCAATTTCAAGCATGGTGCAATCAAAATGAGACGTAAATCGTGGCAAAGACCGCAACGAAAAGATTTTCTTTTCGTTGAGCCTTTGCAAGGCAGATTTCAACGAAAAGAAAAATATTACTAGAATTAAGGGTTTCTATTCTAAAATGACTTCCTAAGTATGCATGAAACCTAATCGGTGATAAGATCCAATTCTCAATTCCCTTAATCAACCTGCAAGTAACACAGAGGATAGAGAGGGAGAGGGAAGGAAGAGAGAGAGAAGAGCTCTTGAATGGATAATACTTGGGTCCTGACTGGTGAGGACCTATTTTTGAGGTGGACCAATAATATTGAAACACTTGGCACTTTGAGTGGATCAATAATAATAAAAAATTATTTAAAGTGCCAAGTGTTTTAATATTATTGGTCCATCTAAAAAATAGGTCCTTACCGGTCAGGACCCAAGTATTATCCCTCTTGAATTGTTTTCGTTTATATTTCTTTTTGTCAAATTAATCACCCGGCAAAGCCATTATACATTGGACTATTTATAGTACTTCCAAACCCATTGCCAGCTAGCCGAATCTAACAAACTTTCCTAATTACTTGTAATAGTTTCATTTAACTAACTAATTCAATGTCTAACTATGATTAAGCTAATCAGGATCATAACATTGCCTACCCCTTAAGAACAACCTTGTCCTCAAGGTTAAAATGAAGAACTGGTTGTACTTCCCAATTGCTTGCTTCTGCATAGCATGCTCCTATTTGCAACCTTTCAATTGCTTTTCCCAGAAAAGATTTCTGCCCATATTGTCAAATGGAGGCCCTCCATGGACTTGCAACTCATCTTCTGATGCTGCATCACCAATAATGGTAGTGGAGTACTTAAAGATTGTCACCATTCTGACCAAACCAAGCTGCTCAACTGAAGTGTTCTCAACTAGTAGGCTCAGATCACCAGCTCCCCAAACAACATCCACATTTTCTTCCTAAGTTTTGTTTAAACTAGATAGGATGGATTTACCAATCATCAGCAGCTGAGATACCACAGAACACCACCATTCTGGCAATCTATGGACCCCCTGTTAGTGAAGTCTCTCCAATCTTACAGTGGTACTACGAATTATATTGTTAACATGATGTCCTGCCAATGCACTTTCGAACCCAGTCGCCATATCCACAACCTTGCTCACGCTTAAATCATGCAAACTCTTCATCTCATCACTATATCCACCATCTCCACTTTTTTTCTTTTTGCCCTTGAATAAAGCTTCAACACTTCCATCCAATTGTATAAAAAAACTACCCAACTTGGTTATCTTTGTAACCCTGTTAAGCTACTCTGCCTTGACAGCTTTAAAATACAGTATCATCTTAACAATTTTAGCCATTGCATCTCCCGGATCCCATAAAGGCTTTACAAGTGAAAACCAGAGAGAACTTAGCATGTAAATCAATAGCTAAGGCACCAAAATTGCTTTCCAGGTGACCAAGAGAGCATACTAAATTCAAATAGGTGCCCATAGCGCTTTCACTCATCTTCAATGTATTTGTTGTTCCGTTCCCAGCAAAGTCATTGCTCTTGCTAGCTACCTCTCTAATTAGAGCTTCAACAACATTTGACATATTATGCCTTGTCACATACATCACATCTGAAAATGACCAACCTATCCACCACATGTAACAATATCCCATTGCAGCAAGTGCAGCAACTTGAACTAAATATGAAGCATAATTCCCACTAGAGGAAAAATTCTCATTGTAGATGGTTACAGGTCCAGATGAGGTTAACTCCTTGATTTCTCGAGCTAATTGTTGAATCTGAGCTCTAATAACTGCACTATCAAACTTCTCCGGCAAGATATCAGCTTCATTTACACCCTCTAGTATATCCAGCAAAACTATCAAACTGGTTAAGCCTTGTTCCATCTCCTTTATCTGTTTGGCACTAGCAGCAGCATCATTCATGTTCCCAACAACCTCTTGAGCCTCTTTTGGTGACTTTTTCTTTTTACCTTTGTCCATAAGTGTAGCATTCCAAAATGGTATGAAGTCAACATGAACTCTATACAATTCTTTTCTCTTATTAAACGATTTCTCAGATGTAGAAATTCCATGGGTAGTTGATGTTCCAAGCTTGTCTGTGATGGTATCCATAACACCATGACCTTTCAGCTTTGTCACATAACACTCTTTGGGCTCAAAATTTGTTATAGGCACACTTTCCAGTAATCCCACGCCACCCACATGAGCATCAATTAGGGAAGTTTCAACAGGGATTCCTGCTACAAGACCTAATTCCTTTGCAGCAGTTGATGTGAGATGGCTAGGGAAGGCTACCCTGCATCCTATCTTAGCATGATGACCATCTACAAGATCACCCAATACAATCTCCTCCAATAAATCATCATCACAACCACAAGCTTCCATTTTTCAGGAATCTTTCTCATTATTGAGCTGCATATGTGCATGACCAAGATATGTCCATTTGCACAAAACTTAATTCTCCAGGTCACTATATTTTGCCAGTTCCTCATGATCAGCCCTGCCACTTTTGTAATTCATCAAGAGATATTGAACCCCCAATGTGTTCAGGGAACGAAAGTCACGTGATGTCTTCATGTAACTAACAATTCCAACAACTACCATAGGAGGAGCTGCATTGATAGTAAAAACCTCACAAATCTCCTGCATAAGAAACTGTGATCCAGGCTTCTCCACATCTCTGGCAAATGTGCAGGGAGAACCAAGGGTAACTGACCAACCCAGGTTGCTATTCCATGACAAATTTTCTGTACTCTGTCTCGTAGACATTTCAACAAACAGGTTCGATGCACACAAATCTTTCATCAAAAATTTGCCCACAAGATACCAATTAAATCCATCCAAATTTTTTAGTAAAAAAATCTTCATATATCACCAACATAACACCAAGATAATAGGCCAGAATAAACTGCAGAAGCCAATGCCATTTGGCATTCCAGTGTGATAAATTGTAAATCAAAGATCGCAATACCTCATGGCGACGTTTTGTGGTGTTCGTATGAGAAAGACTTGTAGATTTAGTAGCTCTTGTGTTCCTGAGAGGAAAACCCAGAACATGAACCATTGTTGTAGCTTCCTTGGTGCTCAAAACGGGTTTGTGACTGTGAGCGTAGGCTGATTCAGTGCTAAAGGTTGCTGAAATCGGAAATAGCAGCGGCGTTGTGTTCACCAGCGCAACGGGCCTGGTTTTCTCAACATTCCGCAATGGAATTTTGGCTGATACAAAAACATTTGAGTGTGGCGGCTGGACGGCCGAATTTGCCATTGCTCTCAACAACAGAGATGATAAGAGTAACAAAGGAATGGAATGGTCATGGATTGTCGACGGAATTCGCAGTGGGTTGCTGTCTCCGTTTTGAAGGTTTTCGTGACCTACC
>JADOBS010299733.1:0-10001 GCA_015708375.1 Cydonia oblonga | reverse complement strand
GGTATTTTTTTTTTTTTTCGATTTTCACCACTTATTACTACTAATGTTGTTTTTCACTGTTTTAATTTATGTTTTCTTGGGTAGTTTTTTTTTTTTTTGTTTTGTTTTTTTGTTTGGTTGTTTGTTTGAGTCTTAGGATCCTTCCAAATTTTATGATGAGAACTAAACGTTCATACATTAAGGACACACATAATCATTGTTGAAGGTCTTAAATACATTCTTTGGTTAATATGTACATGATTGTCCTGTTTGAAATTTTTTGCACATAGCCGTTAATTGACAAGCTATATGTATAAGTGATTTGGAGCATGTTAACACTTGGAATAAGCCCACCCTTATGTGAGTCATTGATCCTTAAAGATAGTGTATTTGACATTATATACACTTGATTCTAAGAATGATTGTACATGTCATCCATCTCTAGAACTTGTTTTGAGATGCTTTTCATGACTTTGTAATCATATGACATAATTCTCAAAGTTTGGATGTGATAAGAAGCAGTAGGTACCACTATGGCCAAATTAATTTGTGTCCTATTTAGATCAATTTGTTAGCCCTTTTGAGCCTAAACAATTTATCCTACCCTATTTCATTGGAACTAAGAGTAGAAGGGATATTGTAATACAAGTTTGTGATTGAAGAACACAAAATTGAAGTGTGGGGGTAACTACAATCGGTTATGGAGCTTGGTTTTTATATCTGTGAAGTAAAAGAAAAAAAATTATGTTAAGCAATCATGTTCTGATTGTTTGATGTTATACACAATGATAAAGAAAAAAAAATATTCTAATCATTCTTGGAGCTTCAGAGATGTTTATAATGCATTTGGTGAAAAATATGAGGCCAACATGATCAAATATGTCCTTATTATTAACGTTTGCTGATGATTTTGATCTTTATATGTTCATAATTGTTCATAATTCAAGCATGTCCTGTACTTCTTCATACACTCTACATATATGTTCCAATGAAATTTTGTGATATCCTTATCCATTCTTTCTTATTACAACCTTAATATTTTCCAAATTGATCCAAGGGGGAGACTGGATTCTATGGAGACTAGATTGATGTACAAGCTTATGGTAGGTGATGCATGTACAATCTTGAGTGGCATGGATACCTTAAACACTTTAAGCAAGAACACTTGTGTGAGTCTGTGAGAGATTGAAACTGAGTTTAATATGCCTTGAGTTGTTTATTCTTATAAGGAGTTGATTAATAACTACCACATGCTACACTCAAAATGTGATCATCATTTATCAATATTAACTTTTGAATGTTATTGACCATATTTGATGTTTATGCTAATCTTTATGATAATAATTACTCCTTGAATCATATTTGGAAGGTTAGATGTCTTTAACTTTTAGTCATAGTATACTTGCATTAGTGTCTACAAATGTTTGTAGGCGTCATTGTTGTAAACCCTCAAGAGACATAACTCCTCCTACTAGGGACACCTAGAGGTTTAAAGGCTTCTTGCACATGCTCAGTGCAATAGTTTTGCTAGCTAAAGTGGTCTAGTTATATTTTATTGTTTGTGTTATTTTCTTTGTTTTGCTTGAGGACTAGCAAAAGTTAAGTGTGTGGGTATTTGATAGAAACATATGTATGTAACTTTGTTATGTTATTTATCTATGTTTACTTAGTCAATTTCCATTTGTTTTAGTGTTTTACTTGGATTGGGTGGCATGTGTGGACTGCACTAGGGATGGGAATTTTGGAGTCTAAATGAAGTACTTAAGCTGCAACAATGAGGGTATTGATACATAAGCAAGTTGTGACATGCAAGTTGTGGCAGCATGCTAGAATTAGCAGTTCCTATTCATTAGTCCATCAATGTATAATACTTGGATCTAGATGATATATTCATGAACATTGTTGCAAATTGTGTCTACTACAACATATCCAAAATTGCATCAACCAAAGCTCTGTATCATCCCCAGCTCATCGAGCACTGATAGCCGTTCAGATTCGCATCTTCTGCCAAGGTGTAAAGTCCAAAACGTCAAAATAAAGTGCTCAAATGAAAATGACTTCTTCATGAAGGTTACTCCAAATTGTGTCTACATTAACATATCCTAATTTGGTGATAATCTGTTTAATGAAGTGGTCTAAGTGATCAAAATACTGAGACCTGTCTAAAGTAACTTTAGTAGTTGTCCTCTAAAACCATGAGTTGGACTCTTTGCTGTTGTGAACAGAAGACAAGTTGAGAGCTGCAACCTTTATGGATCAAATGAAGAAAGGAGGAATTTATTCATGTGGGAGACAAGAACTAACAAAAGTAAAAGAAATGAAGAAACCAACATTGTTGCAAATTGTTGTTTGATCCAGGAGCACCGAAGAATGCATGTCAAATCCATGTGTTGTAAGATGCCACAGCCTCGACCACGATTGTTGACTTATTATGACAGCCCTTGAATTGGTAAGCCCAAGCAATAGGACAATTCTTCCACTCACAATGCATACAATCGAGACTTCCTATCATACCAAGGAAGCCTCTTTTGTCTGCCTTACGTAGAAGCCTCTTCAAGTCTTCACAATTTAGCTTGCGAAGGTATGTGGCTCCATATATGGCTTCAATTGCCTTACAAAATCACTTGAGGTTCTCAATAGCAGTATTCTCCGCAAGTCGACAATATTCAGTTGAGTTTGCAAAGCACCCATTAGCTAGCATATGAAATGCAGATGTGAGCTTCTGATGATGTGATAGACTTTATTGGCCTACGGCATCTATCTTCCTTGCAAAGTAGTGGTCAAGATGGACAATTACGCTCAACATGATTTCAAAAAGTTTTCTCCTCATCTGATACTGCCTCCGAAAATCATGAGGAGGATGTCTCATACGTTCGATGAAATAATCTTTCATCATCTGGTCATGACACTCTTCTCTATCACGCTGCACAAATGAACACCCCGAGACAGAACCACGATAGCTAGATTTGGCATGGTGCTCATATTGCATAAGCAAGTTTGCAAATTCGGGTTCTTCGTTGTTCATTTCTGCATCCGCAGTTGCAAGGCTTGCTTGGTATTGTGCCATTTGCATTGCCAAGCTACGCCTTCTTCTATCACTCATTTTTTGAGGAAACAAAAACACTTTGAAAGTTGGAAGATTGGTGAATATGTTGTGTGATGGTTAGATATTAAACCTATGTTTATATAGAGGATGATTGAAGGTTTGTGTTTCATGTGTGTATGTTTGTGTTTAATGTGTTTCATGTGTTTTGTATGTATTTGGTATGTGTTTCATGTGTGTCATGTGTTTCACATGTTTGGTGTGTTATACATATCTATCATGTGTTTTGTATGTGCTTCATATGTGTTATGTGTGTCTCATGTGTTTCATGTATTTTGTGTTTAGACATCTCTATCTTTATTTTCATATTCTTCCATAGTGTTTCATGAGTTTCATGTATCGATTTAGTGATTTTTCAATATTTATCGGAATTTAAATATTTTTACGTTAAAATGTTCATAAAATTAATTTAGGATAGTCTACATAATTTTTTTTTTTTAAAGTTAATTTAAAAAAAAAAAGCCTAAATTCATTCTTTAATGATCTAGGGCTAAAAATTTTGGCCAGAAATGTTGGAGCAGAAAAACAGTTTATGAGTTAAAACCTAAGGGCCTGTTTGGTATCCTATTTGAAAAGTTTTATCATTTCTCAAAACATTTCTTAAAAACAATTTTCTTTAAAACTCAAAAACTTGATTGGTTGGCGATTTAAAATTTTTAAATCTTACGACTTAAAACTAGATAAAAAGATCTAAAAAAAGGGGTCGCAGGAATGGGAAAAAGAGGAGAGGGGAGGAAAGAAAGTAAAAGATGATTGAAGGAAAGATAAAGAAGAGAGACGGTCAGACGAGACAGAGAGGAAGAGGAGTAAGAGAAAAAATTGAGAGAATAAAGAAAGCGGATTGGAGGAGAGATGAAAAAAGGTTAATAAAAAAAAGAGGGGAGAGAAAGAAGAAAAAAAAGAGAAAGAGATAGAGATAGATTTGGAGTGAGAGAGGAGGAAGGAGAGAAAAGAAATGAGTGAGTTTAAGTTTAAAAACTCTAAAAACTCAATTTTTATGTTTTTAGATAATAGACTATATTTTTGAGTTAATTTTTAGTTCAGTTTTTTAAAATAGTCCTACCAAATCAGTTTTTAAGGCCTAAAACTTGAAAATTGTTTTTGAGTTTAAAAAGTTGAATTCAATACACACCCTAAATTTTCTAAGCTAAAAAGTTTTAGATTTTAGGTTAAAGGTTGAAGATGGTGTTAGAAACGTAGTAAGTTTTTCCATAAATGTGAAGAATATTCCATCTTTTCGGGACACGCATAACCAAATCAAAAAAAAAAAAAAAGTTAAAAATATGATGAGGACGATGTCGCGATCAGAAGGTCAAACTTAAACAGCTCAGAGGCCAAAGCAAACGTGCTGTAATCTGTGTTGTAAAGCCCAAACAAATCCAGCCAGCCTCCTCATAAGAAGTTGGAATATGAGGATCCTGTCTTTTGGGTTATACGAGATTGTGGTTTGGATTAATTATTTGCTAGTTTTGTTGTAACTTGTAATTCCATCTCCTGCTGCTATCTGAGAAACCCAGCTACTTCAGGTGAGTTTTTATTTTTACTTTGTTTATTTATCTTATTTGGGGAATGATGTTATGATCCATGAGCAATTATTGGCTTAATATGTTATGTTACTTGTAATTATTATTAATATATTTTTCTTACCATATATAAATTGTAAATTGTTAGATGACATTGTTTTCAGGGTTTCGTTAGTTCGATACATTAAGCAGGTTTATTGGAAATTCTGTTCGTATCGGAGTCCTGGATAGAAAATGAGAGCAATTGCTCGATCTTTTCACCAATGTAGATTGGCGTTGTGCCATCAAGCATGTCATTACTCAAGTGGTTTTGTAACAAGGCAGAAGCTGTTGACAAACACCCGTGCTGCGTTTGCTTATCAACTCGCTAAAAATGCAGAATTCAATAGACTTCAACACCCCACGCTTATGGTCTCGAGAGCTCTGTCAATTGATGCTGCTCAAGTTACTAATGGTGGTGCTTCTTGTATTTTGGGTTGTCTTAGTTTGTAAAGTAGCATTATAGTCTCAGTTTTGATGGTTTTGAGTTCAATAGCAGATGTAAAAACAGCGGGGCCACTTGTTGAGTATGAACGAAGAATTGCTGCAGGGGAACTTGTTGACGGTGATGCCTACCAGGTAGGGAAAACAACTCATCGGGTGTATTCTTTATCAGTTCCATATAGATAAATGAGGAAATGATTAGAATGAAAACTGTTTGGCACCTTCCTTCTTTCGAAATTTGAAGTGCTAAATAGCACAGTGACGGTGCATGCAAACCTTGGAAGTCAGCTTCATGTTTTCACGTACTGTTTGTTTGTTTGTTTGGTTTGGTTGAACAGATGATGTTTGTTACGGACAGTTTATTTAGAGGGAAATTATCCCGTAATTTGGTTTAAAGTATTTAAACTTTCGGTCTTATTTAGTAAATCCTGTGTTAAATGTGGGTTGCTCTGGTTGGATAACAGCTGAAAGAACTGTACTATCACTTCAGGCAATTATATGCATTATCTATTTCTTTTTTTCTTTTTTTTTTATCTGACTAATTTTTGCAGGTAGGCACCTTAAGAGAACTTCAAAGGCTTTATGATGAACTTGTTCAATCAGCTGATGCCTGCCGGTTGGATAGATATTCAACTTCTACAAAATCTGGAAGGTACTCTTCAATAACTTGTTTAATTTCACCACTTGTGATCCAATTTCAAGTTGTACGCTGGTACAGTATATGATACCATTAGCTTCGTGTTGAATTTTTTTCTTTTCCTACTTCTAATTTGTTCCTGTCTAGGAGTATTTACCAATCGTTCATCTTTTTGTCCATACACAGGAGTAGGTGGTTGTGGTATCATTTCATCCCACATTCTTCAACCTCACCTGTCAAAGGTCTTTATCTGTATGGAGGAGTGGGTACCGGTAAAACCATGTTGATGGACTTGTTTTTTGATCAGCTGTAAGTTTAAATGAATGTTCTTTTTTGTTATGTTATTGTTTAATTTTCTAGATATTGCGACGCTATTGTTCATAATCGTTGAGGAACAGTCCTTGTAAATACAACGATTCTTGGTGTTTATCAAAGTTTATTTATTTCTGTTCTTGAATGTTAACTTCTCCAACTTTCCGTCAATCACATATTGTCGTTTTTATCTCCTAATACTTTTATTTTCATTTCTCAGACAATGCAGTTGGAGGAAAAAGAGGATTCATTTTCATGACTTTATGCTGAATGTACATAAAACATTGCGAGTAAGATGAAATTTTTGATAAAAGGACTTCCTTTGTCATATCTGAGAAATACCTTCTTATGCGAATGTAGGCTGTATTTGGTAAAATTTTTAAGGTTAATTGTTTAGATCCCGTTGCGAAAAATGTATCATGAAGGACAGTAGAACATTCAGTAGTTTGTACACCGCCCCTGGATGGATGATATCCGAACAGGTTGTTCTTACATTATTTTTTAAAAGAGAGATTTTCTTTCAAAATAAGAGCTGTGCATTTACAGTACAACAGGTTTTCATACTTGAGGATTAGGAACTCATTGTTTCAGTCAGTCAATATTCGCATATATTTGAACTAAATGTTCATTTCATTCTGGACATTGGTTTCTTTGGTACTAGGTCTTATACAATTACCCGGTTAAGGTTAACATGGATAATATATATTTTCTCAGAAGCACCAGGGTGTAGAAGATCCACTTGAAGTTGTTGCAGGAGAGATATCGGACGAGGCAGTCTTGTTGTGTCTGGATGAATTCATGGTAGAGCGCTAGTATTTGAAAATATGATTCGAAATCATATCTTACTATGTTCCTTTATTGTACTGATTGTCCTGTGGTCTTACGTAGGTGACAGATGTTGCTGATGCATTAATATTAAATCGCCTGTTTAGACATCTATTCAATAATGGTATTGTAAGTAGTTTACTTTCATTTACTCTCTTGTGCTCATGGCCTTTGATACACTGAATCATGCAGATTCATACTATTTTCTTTGTTTTGATTTTTATTTGTGTTTTTTATTTCTCTTTTTGTGTGAGGCAAGTTTAGATCCTTGTTTCCACCTCCAATCGTGCTCCAGATAAGCTGTATGAAGGTGGACTGCAGAGGGATCTTTTTCTGCCCTTCATTGCAATTTTGAAGGTATGTATCTGGATGTGATCTCATCTGCTTGTAATTAGATTGGTTCAAACCAGTGATTTTAGTATATGTTTGCCACAAAACGATAAAATGTTTCCAAGGCACTTGTGGAGTTACCAAACCTTTAACTGGGTTTTATTTGGTGCTAGAAAATTTGTTTTAAGTATGCATTTTTTGAAGTTGTACATCTGGCCCCAGTACTTGTGTGCATAACATTTTATCATGTTTTCCTAGTCTGTTAATTAGTTTGTACTTCATAACAGCGGGGTATTTTGGCTGTAGGAAAGATGTGTAGTTCATGAAATTGGTTCTGCAGTAGACTACCGGAAACTGACTTCGGTGAGATACTAAGTCCACTAAGATTCCACATGTTCAGGTGATATTACCTAATGTTTATAAATATCTAATCTCATGATTGCACCTTAACTACAGGCAGAGCAGGGTTTCTACTTTGTTGGCAAAGATTTGTCGGGATTTCTCAAGCAAAGTTTTCAACAATTGATTGGGGAACACGAAGCTGTTCCACAAGAAGCAGAAGTAGTAATGGGAAGGACATTAAAGGTAATCTCTCGGTTGCCTTTTGGTGAGGCATTTGCTGAGAATATTATATGGTCATGTGTTTTTGGATCTGACAATATGTTCTTTAATTCACATCAGGTTCCTCTGGGTGCTAATGGATGTGCATATTTTCCTTTTGAGGAACTCTGTAACAGACCATTGGGAGCTGCAGACTATTTTGGATTGTGCAGTAAGTAAAACCTAGCAGAGTCGATAATTCATGCAAATTAGGATGTTAAATTTATTTTGAGTTAGTGATATATGACATCATTGTGTTGAGTCGTGGGTATGGATGCAAATTAGTATTCTGTACTCATGCACTCCTACACTTAAGAATAGGAACTGCAAAACATAAATCTGGATGTCGAGCATTGGAACGTACTTCCCTGTATTTCATTTTATGTTTATTAAAACCTCGTATCTTTTTCTTGACTAATATTTGCGCAGTTTCAAAAATCATTTCCCTTTTATCCGACCATGGATGATAGATATCTTTGTGAACCTTTATAAATTTTATCTTTACCTGGATGCACAAATTCATATTACCTTAAAACTATTGGCTCTTTTTTAGTAGGAGGAGCTTCCAAACACCCTAATATGGGAATTTCGTATTTCAAGAATCAAGAATAACTTCTCTTAAAGGTTCTTCATTTTCCTTTTTACAGAGAACTACCATACCTTGGCATTGGAGGGTGTCCCAGTTTTTGGGCTCCACAATAGAACAGCTGCATACCGGTTTGTCACTCTAGTTGATGTATGTTCTATGTTTCTTCATAATTTTTTTTTAACAAACGATGTTATCAACACTAATGGGGAGGGTGGTGGGCTTAGCCTCACAATAGGCTAGCAATAATGTGGTTCAGACTCGCCTTTGGCGAGAATCAAACCTAAGACCTCTCACTTACAAGTGAAGAGGAATACCACTAGACCGTAGTACTAAGTGGCTCTATTTCTTCATAATTAGGTTGGCCATGTTAGTTACAACTTTTGGAAATAATACTTCTGGAAGCGAGATATTTGGGAATAAGATTTGTTCATGTCTTTGGTTATCCTTCACAGGATACTGTTGTAACTGCATTTGGGTTATAGCTTAATCACCACTGCTTTCTCCACTCTCATGGGTCTTAATATTCCAAATAAGCTGTGTTAAGTTATTCTATTCACTAATGTGGTCACAGGTGATGTACGAGAACAAGGCCAGGCTTTTGTGCACAGCTGAGGGAACTCCCCTTGAACTCTTTGAAAAGGTAGTGACAATCTCTGATGCCCTACAAATAGCACCTAGAACCTCTTCGAGGTCAAGGAAAAATGATGATGCCGGACTGTGTGTGGATAATGAATTGGGTTTTGCCAAAGATCGCACCATTAGTAGGTATGTTGCTCTGCAGAATCAATAATAGCAATTAGTTTGTAACTCGGATTCTATCATTGTACCTGCCTCATTTGTCTATTATTGCACATTGAAGTGTCGTTTCTAGTACTACATGAAAACTCTTCACAGTTTTCTCGCAAATATGCACACTTTGATTGGATGAAATTTGCAAGGTTTGGATTGAAGGGCGGGAAAGAAAATGTGGTGTTCTGTGTTTAGAAAATTTTGGTCATCAAAAGATCTCATTTTGGGTTAATCTTTCCTTCACCTCTTCTCGGCATGCATTGTTTATTCTAACCTTTTACAACTGGAGCCAAAATATCTCGTTCAGAATCTTTACGTCATGCTTCTGTCCTATTCTAACTGATTACTACCCTAAACCCAAATAACTGTAACTAAAAACAAGTGCCTTAAGGTTTCGGGATCGATAAGAACAAGTCTATATTGGGACGTTGTAGTTTGGTTGTATGAAAGTTGTCAATCTGGTTGTTCTCGATCTCTATTTATGGCAACGTTCCTAGTACTGACTGAAACCGCTGACGAGTGCAGATTAACAGAGATGAATAGCAAAGAATACTTGGAGCACCATGCTGAAACATTGGCTGAGAAGAACTCAGAGGAAGGTGTGAATCTTAATAAGGTCGTGCAAGCATGACGACCTAAACAGATCCAGCTTACTCTAGTAAACCGGTGTTGTCTAATTGTGTGGTTGCACGTCAAGAATCAGGATTGTAACTAGGGATGGGCAAAATACCCACGGTTATGGGTAACCGCGATTACCCGTCCATTTAAATTTCACGGTTACGGTTATGGGTAACCGTTTAGATAAATAAATGGTTATGGGTATAACCGTTT
>JADOBS010299732.1:0-10000 GCA_015708375.1 Cydonia oblonga | reverse complement strand
TAGCAGGCTCTGATCGCCAAGGGATCCATGATTTAACCATGGAAATAAAATGGGAGAATATCTTGCTGGGCGCAGCCATCGACAAACGACTCTGCTGCCCTGCTCATTTGCCAATTACCACTCTTAACAAGCTAAATTCTAGATGGGAAACCTTCACCAATTCACCGCAATACTAAAATCGAAACACTAAACTATTTTCAAGCATATTCTTGATTACAACCGCACCAAATTCACCCCATACGGACAAAAACTAACCACACAAAACATTAAGGGCACCCCATCAGCAAATCCTCTTTGTCTATTTCGATTCTACAACCTGGCACGAATCGAAAAACAAAAGGTATAATTTGGGCTAATCTTAAATTCAAACTAGTAAGCCAAGATCCTACTTTCCCACCAAAAACAAAAATCAAGCTACAGCTCAATTCACCAAACAACAACCCAGGTTCCGAAATCCAATGAAAACAAAGAGGAACACTGGATTCACAAAACCCAGAATCTTAAACCCCCCCACAACCACCTCCCGACCACTGCCATTGAAAATTCAGAAAACCCAGAAAGCTTCTATGCATGTACCAACTCAGACCCATCCGTCTCCAGCAAGTTCCCACATGCAAATACAAACCCAAACCCAAACGTTCCAAAAACAACACCAATTTAAAAAACAGAGAATTCAAAAACACCAACAAATTCAAAAACCAGAGTCTTTTTTTTTCTCTCAATACAATTGGGATAAAAAAAATAAAAAAAAATTTACCTTGCGATTCAAGTAAAACGGAAACAGAAACCGTTTTTAGATCTTCTCTCCAGTGAAAAAGCCAAAAGGTGGCACCCGTAGATTGCCGCCACGTGCCCTCAAGGATCCGTGACGAACCGAAAGCTCCAGGAAAAATTACAGAGGGGGTACAAAAAACTGCGAAACCCCTCCTACCCAGAAACCGATTCGTCCCCAATTCAAAGCCCCCAGCGCTTCAACTCTCGATCCCAACAGACCAATCCGCCATTTTTGCAGCCAGAAAAGTTTCAGAGTATCAATGCAACAGCAACCATCTCCGTCGATCTTCGAAAATTAATTCTCTTGTTAGATTTTCCGTACTTTTTTTCTCAATATTTTTTCACTTTTTATTTTTTTCTTGTGGCAGAGACAAAGATGGCTCCTATTAACGTGGCTGCATATATGTAATTTTGGTCTTTTTCCTTTTAATTTTCTCTGTGTCTGTGGGCAAACGACGTCGCTTTCGTGACGAACGAACAACAGGCCCAGAAAGTCAGAGAGGCAGAATTCAGAATTCAAATACCGAGAGTACCCTCGCTTGTGTTCCCCGGCCAACATAGATTTTGCGTGCGTGTTACGTTTTGACTTTGACGGACACCTGTGTGCACTTTCGTCATTTAACGTCGCTGTCCAATTGACAAGCAATTGTTTGTAACTTTGTCCAGTTGTTGTGTACAATCCAACTATTCAAATGGAGAATAGTGCGGAGCACCGTCACAAAAATTAGAAATATTTTGATATGGGTCAAAGTAATTAGAAATTATATCTATTTTAAAAGTTAAAAATCACTAAAAATTGGACTTATTTTAAAAGATAGGCTATAAATTGGATCTATTTCAAATTTTTCCTAAAAAGTAATTATGTTTATGAACGTTAATGCAAAAATATATTGATTTTTTTTTTGTCATTTAATATTATGATCTGATGATATTTTTCATTATCTGTAAATAATATATCTTAGGTTCGATTTTTGACAAAAACGAATTTGAACCATATTATTGCTAGTATGAGATTAAGTCACCCATTTCATGCAGATAATATCATTTTTTCAAAAATGTTAATTAATTCTTTTCTCTCTTAACAAATAACAATTTAATATGCTAAAGCTATTATTTGTTTGAAAAATAAAAACCTATCCAAATGGATTTTTATTAACAAACGCGTGAGCCCCCCATTGAACATTTATACTCAAAACATGCTGATTTCAAGGGCAAGAAATCCTAAATTCTATTCAATATTTCTATATTTTTTCAATTTAATTATTTTGATAGTTGTTTTGCCAGAGAAATTTATTTGGACCCATCGTTATCTTCACTCAACCAAACAACATTCTTCACCAAACTCCCAAATTGCCTTACGATTTTATTTCACTCCCCAATGGGGGTTCTTTTCACCCCTCCCTCACGGTACTACGTCGAACATGGCTGTGCTCATGTCAACCCCACTTCACAACGGCCTCTCTAATTGCCGATTGATTGGATCCAAATTCGTATAAAGAAACAAGAAAGAGTGAAGGGCTGCATCAATGGTTGCCGGATTTTTTATTGTGTTTGCCAAAAAAAATGGAGGGGTCCAGTGGTGAAAACCTCTCTTCCCTTCTGTTTTCTCAATGGTGGCTATGAGCTCAAACGAGTGCGATATTTACTCATTGTTTTACAGTTGGTGATGCTTTATTGTAATATTTTTAGATTTAGTTTACAATGACGTTTTTGGAAACAAATAAGTTTTTCATAATATGTATTTTTAATGTCTTTTTTCAATGAATAAAATATCCTACTCTTAAAAAAAAAAATGAAACTATTGTATTAGTATATTTGGCGGTGTAAATTTGGTTCTTTGGTGTTCGGTGACACCGTTTTTAATTTTTTAAGTAGCAGCTTCACAGCTCACACACTACTCAGAGCCATACAGGACAACAATCAGAGGTTCTTTATGTATGATTAGTTGTTCCTAATTACAGATGCATAATCTATCACTATCATACATTTTCATATTTTATTAATAGTTGTTGAGAAATAATGTGTGTACGAAACCGTGTCAAATTGGGGTTTAGAGTATAAATTTTTATTTATATCCAAGTCTTTCTAAAAAGAAACACGAAGCCAGCTACTACTATTGGAGCACCACCCAACCAGCTCTTAGTAATTAACAGCGTATCTCTTTTCAAACTTGAAAAAGATTTAATTGTACTTTTTTTTTACGTTTTTATTTCAAATATATTTTAAGTTTGAACTTCAGAGAATTTAAGTTCAAACCTTCTTATCTTTCGACTTGAGTAGTGAAAGCATAATTTTTAGAAAAGATCATAATATCGGCACTCTTATTATTCAAAATAGTCGCCCTTCTTTCTTTACATAATGTAATTTAGTCAGAGTCTACTTAATAATTTTTTACCTCCGCGATAATGAAATTAGAAGATTAAATATTATGATTGTGATATGAAAAAAATAAATAAATAATTGTGATTGTGATATGTAAACATTTATCCTGTATTATATTCTAAGCTAAATATAATTCATGTATCCGTCTTCATTGTAAAATGTAAAAGATTTAGGTTGAAATTTGTACCAGTAGTATTTATTTATGCCAACCTAATCCATGCAAATTGCTTATATCGAGCCCTTTTCTGTAGACATGTGCATGCAACCAATGTTTAAAATATCAATATGGAAATATATGGAATTATCAAATATCAATATCGATATATGTTGCTTTCGGTGGAAATTATTTAAATTTAAATGAAACTTTAGGGATTGTCAAGCATTAATTTGAACGAAATATAAGAGTTTCTCCAATATTTGACAGTTGTGTTAGAAATATAGATGATATAAGTCAATTTTAATTTAATCTAAACGTAAGAGTTTCTTTGATATGAGGTGAAGTTTAAACTTCAACCCCCACCTTCCTATCTTTCTTTGATTTTTTGGATATTTCTATGAAAATATTCACCGTATTGAAATTTTTTTAAACATTGCATGCAACAAGGGGTGAAGCCCACAGGCCAAGAAATACCCAGCAAATCCTCAACCCACTTTGAGCCCCAAAGTCTCTTTCTATGTGAATGAGCCTATATTTTGGGAAGTCATCTGCACACTTGTTTAATAATACAATCACTATAACATTGTTCTCAAATAACGTTATCAAGAGAAGTGATTTTAACACGTGATATTTAGCTTCTCACATATCTTTTTTTTTTTTTATGGTCATTAGGAAGTGATTTTAACACGTGATATTTAGCTTCTCATATATCCTTTTTTATTTATGGTCACTAGATCAAATAAATCAAACGAAATCAACATTCAAAATTAAACATGGGTCTATAAGAGACTAAAAAAGGTGACCTTTCCTATAATTATTGTATCAATCGAAAACTATTCACTATCTAGACAACGTATTGATAATTTATTTTATGACATATGAAAAATTACTTGAGACTACTTATTATCGATATAATTGGACAGTATCGATGGTGTAGACAATATATGGAGATGATATCAGTATAAGGGGACAATGTTGACAATTTTGATCGAATTGCCTTAAACTTTGGCAAGCAAACATGGTCGTATTATTTTGTTTTAGATCGAAGCAAATAAGAAAGTCAATGGAAGCAATGGTTTACTTCAAGTCTTCAACAAGGATGATAGCATAATTAAGTAGTGGATAATTATCGGCTAAGCCAGATTATATTAGTCCTATGCTAGTCTCAAGCAATAAATGCGTATTGACATCATGCTGCTTAACTCAAGTAATATTCTGTACCGCATTACGTCTTAAAGGTTAAAGCAAGGTAACCTTGAAAATAATTATTGCTTTCTCACCGTATTTCATCTTAATCCTTTAATTAGTGGTTTTTTTTCGCCAATGAATGATACAAATCTGATTTAACTCAAATAAAAATGTTTACATTTTCTGCTAGACTGTTAAATAAAAATCCAAGGAGTCTCAATCAAAAGAATCTTCATAATTGGTTACATGTGAAGCCACCAAATAGGCCGCTTTATTGCAAAAATGCAAAACATATTCATATTGTTTTGTAAAATCTTATGAGAATGCTGTTAACCGCCACATCCTTTATTAGCTCCCTTGTTTGATATTGCTTTGTTTTACCAAAAACGGTTTCACTTTAAAGTTAAACAATAAAAAGTGTTTGATAAAATTAAAATATTCAACTTATTTTAAAAGCAATGATGTCTATACAACAACTTTTATAGGCAGCTTAGAAAAAAAATGAAATTATTTATCCTCATTACTCATTTAAAATGACATTATTTATTTAAAATGACATTATTTATTTAAAATGACATTATTTATTTATCCTCATTACAATAATTTAATTCCTATAATATCCTCATTACTCTTTTAAAATGACATTATTTATCCTTTACCCACATTTTTCCTATTTCAGAACAAAGTGACCGCCACTATCTACTACTATAACCACCACTGCCTATCACAATAACCACCTTATAGCACCACCGCCATTACCACCACTATCGTTGCCACCCCAACACCGCCATAATCGTCAGCACCGCCACCACCACCACAACCATAATCGCCACAATTGGCAACCCAACCACAACAGCAACCACATCACCACTATTGCCACACTGCCACCATAAACATCATCGCCTTCATCACAACCGCCACTATTGCCACCACAACCATCGTCCTTACCACCATTGTTACATCTACACCCCAACCACCACACTGTTGGGTTTCCAGGCATATTATTGGGATTAATTTAATTTGAATAATTAAAAACACTGTATAAAATAATAAACAACATACAATATGTCCCCATTATACATCCATTTGGTTATATAGATAAAGCAACAAACAAAGAAGTAGAAGAGATTAACTTACTTGAATCTCTAACCAAGTGCATGTCGCATGATTGGATCATCCCTATAATTGCAATTTTCCTCTTCATATTGATCACGTGAAGGTCCCCAGGTTTGAACCTCTAAGAGTATCCACACTGATAAATCTAGAAACAGATGATTGAGTGATTGATTCAAATGTGCTAGCAATATCTCTCACTTTGATCAACATAGAATGGGTGACATTATGGTGTTTTGGCTTAGAGTTTTTCTCTCTCTTTTTTTGAGGGAAAAACTGGACAACTTTTGCAATATTGTGTGTATTGAAAGAAACATAAGGAGTATATAAATACTCCTTGCCACACCCTCTTAGGGTTTTATCCCACACGCCAAGCCCACTCACATACCCACTTTGGGTTTGTGACTTGGACCCCTTTTAATTAAATAAAGCTCAGTGCCTATTTAATTAAAATCATGTCCAATCAGCCCAAATACTTAATCCAATATAATTAACAATCAATTATATCTAATCATCATCCATATAACGATATTAGAACTTATAATGTGTGTGTGTGACCTCTTAGGTTCTAACTAAAGCCAGCAGTGAAATTAAAATGAATTAATTTAATTCCACAAACCATGAGTGATGTCACAGTCCGTCCCGAATTATTTTTATTGATGACGTGGAATGTCTAAATTACCCTTGGACGTTAAAGTGTGTTGGGTGTGTTATGCACTTAGTATTGGACTAATCCTATTTTTTTTCCTAAGTTTTTGGAAACTTAGACTAAAGTGTTACTTTTGTTTTGTTTTGGTTGGTTGGGTGACAGCAAGGACCACACACAACCCCAAAACCATCCCGTTTACTCTCTCTCTCTCATCTCCTTTGCATTTTCTACGTTTTTCGTACAAGTGTACGGATGAACTTCAAACCAACCATTTATGGCACGGATCGAGATTTTGGAGAGTGGTTTCATGTTCCTTGTGAGCTTAGGAACTCATCTATACCCTTTGTAGGACGTGAAAGCTTCAAATTAACGAGAAACCATAATCTCCGATTTCATGCATTGTTCATGTGATCGTAAATGAGGACGTTTCAAGGAGTTTTAAGGTCATAGGGAGATTTAGATCATCTTCACGAAGCTCGGGGAAGAAAAATGAAGTGTTTTGGACGTCGGGAAGTTGAGTTTGGCGAGTTTCAAGTTTGGCCAGATTATCGAGGCTTCACCGGCAAGATCTCGTGGATTTCAAGGCTTAAAATTGGTAAGGTTTTGTGTTCCTCGTTGCAAGCTTTAATTTGAGACAAATTTCATAGAATTTGGTTGAAAAATGGAAGAGATATGAAGGTTTTAAGTTTTTCCAGTTTTCCGGCAACGGTGACGGTCCGGAGAACCAAGGAAGAAGACGACGAAATATTTTGTCAAAGTTGACGAAATATTCTAACGACGTCAGGTAACTTTAACGACATATGCTACTTTTTAACGGAATATTCCTTAACAGCGTCAACTATTCCGTCCCCTGTGCCAGGCACGTGCCTGCGCGTCTGGCCTTGCCTTAGCCAGCTCGTGAGGGCGTGTGGGGTCATGAAATTTTTTTCTAAAAATATGGGGATGTTTATGAGGTTGTGTAGGTCATGGTGGTATATTCATTTACCCCAATTAAGCAATGTATGAGAAGTTATTAGCTAGTTTTGTTTATGTGCTTTAAATAACGTTTATTTAGTTATTTCACATATAGGTGAGACCTATCTCGAGGACGAGCGCCATCAATTGAGGCTCGGGGGCTACGACCCTTCGACATATCAGTGAGTGGACTTTTGGTTTTCAGTATATATCTATATACTTGATATTTTTTCAAAAAATTGATTTAAATGAAAGTATGCTTTGAAATGCCATGCCTATGAATTTATGCTTAATTTATGAGTTAGTATATATGCATAAATGTGATTTGGTGTTGCGGGCGCTCAGGTAAGTACCAAGTGAGTTGTAGATGGTTTATGTGAATTTATGATTATGTGAGATGTGTTGAGAGCTCATAAACCTGCACCCCGGTGTTAGTGTTCCCGCCATGGTTAGGGCACAATCATTCACGTGATGTTCACCTCCCGCACCATATGCTCACCTTGGATCCAAGTTAGGTGCACATGCTTGTCGTATAGACCACTATAGGTGGTTCTGACTCGTAGGTGACCTGCGATTATTCTCACAGTCTTCACGTGATTGTAGCATTATAGCATATTTATTTTACACACAGCCTTGTCATACAGACCACTATAGGTGATTCCGACTCATGTGCAGGATATGGATTTGATTTGATTAAGATTGGTTATGAGCTATAAACTCAGCCATACAGGCCATTAGAGGTGGATCCGGCTGATATGTTATTCTTATGAGTTATTTCACCTGAGTTACTTATGTTGTTATTATGAGTTATTTGGCATGGCATACTTTATATATCGTTATTCTGAATATGATTTGAGATATGTATATTATATTTTCTAGGAATTATACAGGTTTTACAGCGAGGGGTTAGAACTTTTGAGAAATGAAATGATTTTGAAAAGCTTTGTTTTTGCCCACTCGCACTTTCTGTTTTGCGCCCCTCCAGGTTTTAAGTGAGAGTGCTCTTTGGTGGCTTACGATGATTTAGAGATGGTTCTGACAAACTATCATCATCAATGTAGGATTCACCTTTGAGTGTTGTGAGTTAGTATTGGTCTTGCTAGACTGCACCTAGACTATTTATGCTCTGATTGTGTATTTCACACTTATACTCGTACTAGCACCTTATCTTAGCTAGTACTACTAGTATCTTGGTTTTTATTTCTTCATAATTCTCTATATCATTATTGCTTCCACACTGTGCACATGGTTACGTCACTCTCACGTGACGGCCAGCATGCCTCGATCTAGGTCGGGGTGTGTCAAGTGACACCTAGCAGCATACCATGGCTACCGAAATTAGTAGAAGTATATGCTAACTAATCATGGCATTCTTTCGAATCTTTATTGTAGTAACAATGCAATTCGGTTCTTCTATCATCCATAACTTGATAAAGATTTATATGATATGAAATTATGACAAAATCACATACAGTCATCTATTGCTGTCATGATGCATCTCATGTTGAAGCAGTTTTTACAAACATAGCTTGATCAACAATTACTATGGCCAGAGATTTTCGAGATGGATCTTCAAGTGGTTTAGAGGGATATTTACTAGAAGATGATAGATTCCTTATTGCATATTCATGTACCTTCATACTTATACATATTGTTGGAAATTTTGAGTTGAAATTTCTTTGTCCCACATTGACCATTCCCAAAAAGTTTCCACACTTTATAAGGCTTTGTCTCTTATAGAAAGTAATTGGAGTAATGGACTTGGAGAATAAAATTGAGCTCACCCTTGGGGTTGGGCTTTGGGAATTTAATTGGTAATTAATGTATAATTAATTATAATTAATATATTAATTATCAAAAGATGGGTCTTGGGCCTTGGGGCTCGGGCTCTAATAATTAAATTATTTAATTAATTATTTTCGGATATAATTAATTATTTTTTAATTAATTTCGAATTTAATTAATTATTTATTTTTATGAAAAGACTTATCTTTTCAGATGAAGTCTGAGAGTTCTTTCTGAACACAAAGCAAAGCACCCCTCTGAAGAGTTGTCTCCCAACAGTTACACCTCATTCTCATATCTGTTGCAAACAGGCATCCATCTGCTATATATACATCCATCTGCATGGCATTTAGAACACACAAATTATCAATTTCGTCTCCTATATTCTAAACCTTCTTACTGAGAGAACCACACAAAATTTGCCAGAAGTTAAATTTTCCGGTGCTGGAATTTTAACTTGATCGTTGAATCCTGGTGAAGCAGACGTCCGTAGAACTATAAGCACAGAGTATGGACGAAATTTCTATTTCAAGGACATTGCGGTATGCAAGCCTCGATCTTCTGTTTCTCTGTTTAATCTCTGTAATATATTTATTTGCATTTATTATTAGCATATTATCTCAGATTGTTGACATATATCCAACAATCTTGAAACAGAAATTCATGGATCAACAATCTGTGAATGTGAATGGCGCTGTGCCAAAGTACTCTGAAAAGCCTGAGAAGTTCAAAGGGTTGGACTTCAAGAGATGGCAACAGAAGATGTTGTTCTTCCTGACAACCATGAATCTCGCTCATGTTGTCAAGGAAGAAGCTCCGAAGTCTAATGAGAATCCAATAACGAAAGAGACTGTCATGGCAATTGAAGCTCGGAATCATTCTGAGTTTTGTTGTCGGAACTATATTCTGAATAGTTTGGATGACAATCTCTACGACATTTATTCTCTGTGCAAGACTGCAAAGGAGTTGTGGGAATCCCTGGAGAAAAAGTATAAGAT